>JAHIAM010006553.1:0-116834 GCA_021605205.1 Aegilops longissima | reverse complement strand
CCACCGCTAGGGGAACATAGTAATTTCAAAAAATCCCACGCACACGCAAGATCATGGTGACGATAGCAATGAGAGGGGAGAGGTCGCCCACGCACTTTGTAGACCGTAGCGTAAGCTGCTATGACAACGTGGTTGATGTAGTCGACGCTTTCACGATCCGACCGATCCAAGTACCGAACGACGACACCTCCGAAGTTCAAGACACGCTCAGCTAGGTGACGCCTCATGAACTCATGATCCAGCAGAGCTTCGAGGAGAGTTCCGCGTAACGACGGGCGTGATGACGGTGATGATGATACTATCGACGCAGGCTTCGCCTAAGCACCGCTACGATACGACCGAGGTGGATTATGGTGGAGGGGGGCACCGCACACGGCTAAAAGGTCATCTGATCAACTTGTGTCTCTATGGGGTGCCCCCTGGTCATGTATATAAAGGATGGAGGGAGGAGGCGGCGACCTCATAGGGCGCTGCCAAGTGTGGAGTCCTACTAGGACTCCCTAGTCTTAGTAGGATTCTCCTCCCACATGGAATAGGAAAAGGGAAGGGAAAAGGAGAAGGAAGGAAGGGGTCCCTCCTAGTCCAATTCGACCAGTCCATTGGGAGGGGTGCTACGCCTTGAGCTTATGCTGGTTTTCCCAAGAGGAGAGGATGATGCAGCAAGTAGCGTAAGTATTTCCCCAGCTTTTGAGAACAAAGGTATCAATCCAAAGAAGAGGCCACGCCATGAGTCCCTCGTACATACACAAAACAAATAGCTCCTTGCAACCAACGTGAATAGGGGTTGTCAATCCTTCACGCCACTTACTTAGAGTGAGATCCGATAGAGGTGATAGATAATATTTTTGGTATTTTTGGTATAAAGATGCAAAGTAAAATAAAAGGCAAAGTAAAGAGCAAAACAATAATAAAGCGAGGAAGATTAATATGATGAAAATAGACCCGGGGCCATAGATTTCACTAGTGGCTTCTCTCAAGAGCATAGGTATTTTACTATGGTGAACGAATTATCATTGAGCAATTGATGAATTGAGCATAGTTATGAGAGTATCTAGGTATGATCATGTATATAGGCATCACGTCCGAGACAAGTAGACCGACTCCTGCTCTGCATCTACTACTATTACTCCACTCATCGACCGCTATCCAAAGATGCATCTAGAGTATTAAGTTAATGAAAACAGAGTAATGCCTTAAGCGAGATGACATGATGTAGAGGAATAAATTCATGCAATATGATAAATACCCCATCTTGTTATCCTCGATGGCAACAATACAATACGTGGCTTGCTGCCCCATCACATCGGGAAAGGACACCGCAAGATTGAACCCAAAGCTAAACACTTCTCCCATTGCAAGAACTACCAATCTAGTTGGCCAAACCAAACGGATAATTCGAAGAGACTTGTAAAGATAACTCAATCATACATAAAAGAATTCAGAAAGATTCAAATATTGCTCATAGATAATCTTGATCATAAACCCACAATTCATCGGTCTCAACAAACACACCGCAAAAAGAAGATTACATCGAATAGATCTCCATGAGAGAGGGGGAGAACATTGTACTGAGATCCAAAAAGAGAGAAGAAGCCATGTAGCTACTAACTATGGACCCGAAGGTCTGAAGTAACTACTCACACTTCATTGGAGAGGCTATGATGATGATGTAGAAGCCCTTCATGGTGGAATCCTTCCATGGAGCTCCTAACAGGCCCCAAGATGGGATCTCGTGGATTCGTAAAGTTGCGCGATGGAATTAGGTTTTGGCTCTGCTCTCGATCTCGACGGGGCAATGAGGTATATATAAGAGGAAGAAGTACGTCGGTGGAGCCTCGAGGGGCCCACGAGGTAGGGGTGCGCCTAGGAGGGGGCGCGCCCCACCTCGTGGCCGCCGAGCTTTCGACGGAGGGTCCAAGTCTCCTGGTCTTATCCGATGAGAAAATCACGCCTCAAGATTTTATTCCATTTGGACTTATTTGATATTCCGCTTTTCAAACATCAAATAGGCAAAAACAGAATTTCGGCTGGGCCTCCTTAATAGGTTAGTCCCAAAAGTAATATAAAAGTGTAAAATAAAGCCCAATATAGTCCAAAACAGTAGATAATATAGCATGGAGCAATCAAAATTATAGATACGTTGAGACGATCGCATCCCCAAGCTTAAGTTCTCGCGCCCCCGAGTAGGTAAATGATAAAAGAGAATTTTGATGCGGAGTGCTACTTGGCATAATTTTAATGTAATTCTTCTTAATTGTGGTATGAATATTCAGATCTGAAAGATTCAAGACAAAAGTTCATATTGACATAAAAATAATAATACTTCAAGCATACTAACAAATCAATTATGTCTTCTCAAAATAACATGACCAAAGAAAGTTATCTCTACAAAATCATATAGTCTGGCTATGCTCTATCTTCACCACACAAAGTATTTAAATCATGCACAACCCCGATGACAAGCCAAGCAATTGTTTCATACTTTTGACATTTTCAAAACTTTTTCAATCTTCACGCAATACATGAGCATGAGCAATGGATATAGCACTATATGTGGAATAGAATGGTGGTTGTGGAGAAGACAAAAAGAGGGAAGATAGTCTCACATCAACTAGGCGTATCAACGGGCTATGGAGATGCCCATCAATAGATATCAATGTGAGTGAGTAGGGATTGCCATGCAACAGATGCACTAGAGCTATAAGTATACGAAAGCTTAACAAAATAAACTAAGTGGGTGTGCATCTAACTTGCTTGCTCATGAAGACCTAGGGCAATTTGAGGAAGCCCATCATTGGAATATACAAACCAAGTTCTATAATGAAAAATTCCCACTAGTATATGAAAGTGACAAAACGAGAGACTCTCTATCATGAAGATCATGGTGCTACTTTGAAGCACAAGTGTGGTAAAAGGATAGTAACATTGTCCCTTCTCTCCTTTTCTCTCATTTTTTTATTTTTTATTGGGCCTTTTCTCTTATTTATGGCCTCTTTTCTTTTTCTTTTTTCGTCCGGAGTCTCATCCCGACTTATGGGGGAATCATAGTCTCCATCATCCTTTCCTCACTTGGGATAATGCTCTAAAAATGATGATCATCACACTTTTATTTACTTACGACTCAACAATTACAACTCGATACTTAGAACAAAATATGACTCTATATGTGTTCTCCGCGGTGTATCGATATGCAATGATTCATAAGTGACATGTATGAAAGAATTATGAATGGTGGCTTTGCCAAAATACGATGTCAACTAAATGATCATGCTAAGCAATATGACAATGATGGAGCGTGTCATAATAAACGGAACGGTGGAAAGTTGCATGGCAATATATCTCGGAATGGCTATGGAAATGCCATGATAGGTAGGTAGGATGTTTTGAGGAAGGTATATGGTGGGTGTATGATACCGGCGAAAAGTGCGCGGTATTAGAAAGGCTAGCAATGGTGGAAGGGTGAGAAAAGTGCGTATAATCCATGGACTCAACATTAGTCATAAAGAACTCATATACTTATTGCAAAAATCTACAAGTTATCAAAGCAAAGTATTACACGATGCTCCTAGGGGATAGATTGGCAGAAAAGACCATCGTCATCCCCCGACCGCCACTCATAAGGAAGACAACCAATAAATAAATCATGTCCGACTTCATCACATAACGGTTCACCATACGTGCATGCTACGGAATCACAAACTTTAACACAATTATTCCTCAAATTCACAACTACTCAACTAGCATGACTCTAATATTATCACCTCCATATCTCAAAACAATTATCAAGCATCAAACTTTTCTTAGTATTCAACACACTCAAAAGAAAGTTTTACAAATCTTGAATACCAAGCATATTATTATTAAGCAAATTACCATGCTATTTAAGGCTCTCAAAATAATCCAAGTGAAGCATAAGAGATCAATAGTTTCTTTAAAACAACCACCACCGTGTTTCTAAAAGATATAAGTGAAGTACTAGAGCAAAACTATCAAGCTCAAAAGATATAAGTGAAGCACATAGAGCAAAACTATCAAGCTCAAAAGATATAAGTGAAGCACATAGAGTATTCTAACAAATTCCAATTCATGTATGGCTCTCTCAAAAGGTGTGTACAGCAAGGATGATTGTGGTAAACTAACAAACAAATACGCAAATAATACAAGACGCTCCAAGCAAAACACATAACATGTGGTGAATAAAAATATAGCTCCAAGTAAAGTTACCGATGGAAGTGGACGAAAGAGGGGATGCCTTCTGGGGCATCCCCAAGCTTCGACTTTTTGGTGTCCTTAGATTATCATGGGGGTGCCATGGGCATCCCCAAGCTTAGGCTCTTGCCACTACTTGTTCCATAATCCATCAAAAAAAATTCACCCAAAACTTGAAAACTTCACAACACAAAACTCAACAGAAATCTCGTGAGTCTGTTAGCTTAAAGAAAACAAAAGATCACTTCAAGGTACTGTAATGAACTCATTATTTAGTTATATTGGTGTTAAACCTACTGTATTCCAACTTCTATGGATCATAAACTATTTTACTAGCCATAGATTCATCAAAATAAGCAACCAACACACTAAAAACAGAATCTGTCAAAACAGAACAGTCTGTGGTAATCTGTAACTAACGCAAACTTCTGAACTCCAAAATTCATCCAAAATAGGAAGACCTATGCAATTTGTTTATTGATCAGCAGCAATTGAATCACTATTTTATCACGTTGTGGTTATTTTAACAATTGTTTTCGTGAACCGAAAGTTTCTGGAAATTACAGCAAGATCAAATAACTATTATCCAAGAAGATCCTATAGGTTTAACTTGGCACAAACACTAATTAAAACATAAAAACACATATAAAAAGAAGGTAGATGGATTATTTATTACTAAGCAGCAAGGAAAAATATTGGGTTGTCTCCCAACAAGCGCTTTTCTTTAAAGCCTTTTTAGCTAGGCATTGAGATTCAATGATGCTCACAAGAAAGACAAGAATTGAGGCACAAAGAGAGCATCATAAAACATGTGCAAACACACTTAAGTCTAACATACTTCCTATGCATAGGCATATTATAGGCAAACAAATTATCGAGCAAGCAAAAACTAGCATATGCAAGGAAGCTTAAAAGGAACAATAGCAATCTCAACATAACTAGAGGTAATTTAGTAACATGAAAATTCCTGTAACCATATTTTCCTCTCTCATAATAATTACATGTAGGATCATAGGAAAATTCAACAAAATAGCTATCACAAAGTATATTCTCAACATGATCCACATGCATGCAAAGTTGATACTCTTCCAAAATAGTGGGATTATCATTAACTAAAGTCATGACCTTTCCAAACCCACTTTTATCAAAAACTCCATAAGATTGAACATTCTCCAAATATGTGGGATCTAAAGTTTACACTCTTCCAAACCCACTTTCAATATTATTGCAAACAATATTATTAATCTCATATTCATCATGGGGCTTAAATAAATTTTCAAGATCATAAGAAGAATCACCCCAATCATGATCATTGCAACAAGTAGTAGACATAACAAAACTAGCATCCCCAAGCTTAGGGTTTTGCATCTTATTAGCACAATTGACATCAAAAGAATTTATAATAAAATCATTGCAATCATGCTTTTTATTCAAAGATCTATTGTGAGTTACTTCACGGATTTCAGGCAAAACCTTATAAAGATAATCTAGTGCATCCAAATCACTAGGAATTGGTTCATCATAATTGGATCTCTTAAAAGATTGGCAAGCTTGATGAGGATCCATAGATATTGGCTTTGTTTAGGAATAAATACTCAACTATTTCAACCAAACGAGCAAACGAGCCAAGTAAGACATCAAGGCAAACGAAAAGAGAGGGCTAATAAAACGGCAAGGGTGAAGTGGGGAGAGGAAAACGAGAGGCAAATGGCAAATAATGTAATGCGAGAGATAAGGGATTGTGATGGGTACTTGGTATGTTGACTTGTGCGAGACTCCCGGCAATGGCGCCGTAAATCCTTCTTGCTACGCCTTGAGCTTATGCTGGTTTTCCCAAAGAGGAGAGGATGATGTAGCAAGTAGCGTAAGTATTTCCCCGCTTTTGAGAACCAAGGTATCAATCCAAGAGAAGGCCACGCATGAGTCCCTCGTACCTACACAAAACAAATAGCTCTCGCAACCAACGCGAATAGGCGTTGTCAATCCCTTCACGGCCACTTACTTAGAGTGAGATCCGATAGAGGTGATAGATAATATTTTTGGTATTTTTGGTATAAAGATGCAAAGTAAAATAAAAAGGCAAAGTAAAGAGAAAAACAATAATAAAGCGTAGGAAGATTAATATGATGAAAATAGACCCGGGGGCCATAGATTTCACTAGTGGCTTATCTCAAGAGCATATGTATTTTACGGTGGGTGAACGAATTACTGTTGAGAAATTGACAGAATTGAGCATAGTTATGAGAGTATCTAGGTATGATCATGTATATAGGCATCACGTCCGAGACAAGTAGACCGACTCCTGCCTGCATCTACTACTATTACTCCACTCATCGACCGCTATCCAACATGCATCTAGAGTATTAAGTTAATGAAAACAGAGTAATGCCTTAAGCAAGATGACATGATGTAGAGGAATAAATTCATGCAATATGATAAATACCCCATCTTGTTATCCTCGATGACAACAATACAATACGTGGCTTGCTGCCCCTACTGTCACTGGGAAAGGACACCCGCAAGATTGAACCCAAAGCTAAACACTTCTCCCATTGCCAGAACTACCAATCTAGTTGGCCAAACCAAACGGATAATTCGAAGAGACTTGTAAAGATAACTCAATCATACATAAAAGAATTCAGAAAAGATTCAAATATTGCTCATAGATAATCTTGATCATAAACCCACAATTCATCGGTCTCAACAAACACACCGCAAAAAGAAGATTACATCGAATAGATCTCCACGAGAGAGGGGGAGAACATTGTATTGAGATCCAAAAAGAGAGAAGAAGCCATCTAGCTACTAATTATGGACCCGAAGGTCTAAAGTAACTACTCACACTTCATCTGGAGAGGCTATGATGACGATGTAGAAGCCCTCCGTGGTGGAATCCCTTCCACGGAGTTCGAACAGGCCCCAAGATGGGATCTCGTGGATACGTAAAGTTGCGCGGTGGAATTAGGTTTTGGCCCGCCTCGATCCGACGGGGTACGAGGTATATATAGGAGGAAGAAGTACGCCGGTGGAGCCTCGAGGGCCCACGAGGTAGGGGCGCGCCCACCTCGTGGCCGCCTCGAGCTTTCTTGACGGAGGGTCCAAGTCTCCGGTCTTATCCGATGAGAAAATCACGCTCAAGATTTTATTCCGCCTGACTCGCTTGATATTCCGCTTCTTCAAACACCGAAATAGGCAAAAACATCAATTTCGGGCCGGGCCTCCGTTAATAGGTTAGTCCCAAAAGTAATATAAAAGTGGAAAATAAAGCCCAATATAGTCCAAAACAATAGATAATATAGCATGGAGCAATCAAAATTATAGATACGTTGGAGACGATCGTGGTGCGCCACCCTTTGAGGCCTTTCTTCTTTCCCGTATGGCCCATTAAGGCCCAATACGAATTCCCGTAAATCTCCCAGACTCCAAAAAATACCCAATCACTGAACCTTTCTCGATGTCCGAATATAGTCGTCCAATATATCGATCTTTACGTCTCGACCATTTCGAGACTCCTTGTCACGTCCCCGATCTCATCCGGGGCTCCAAACTACATTCAGTACATCAAAACACATAAACTCATAGTACAAATCGTCACCGAATGTTAAGCGTGCGGACCCTACGGGTTCGAGAACTATGTAGACATGACCGAGACACGTCTCCGGTCAATAACCAATAGCGGAACCTGGATGCTCATATTGGCTCCTACATATTCTACGAAGATCTTTATCGGTCAAACCGCATAACAACATACATTGTTCCTTTGTCACCGTATATGTTACTTGCCCGAGGTTCAACGCCAGATCTCAATACCTAGTTCAATCTCGCTATCGACAAGTCTCTTTACTCGTCCGTAATGCATCATCCCGCAACTAACTCAAGAGTCACATTGCTTGCAAGGCTTATAGTGATGTGCATTACCGAGAGGGCCTAGTGATACCTCTCCGACAATCGGAGTGACAAATCCTAATCTCACCTATGCCAACTCAACAAGTACCATTGGAGACACCTATAGAGCACCTTTATAATCACCCAGCTTATTGCCAGACGCTTGGTAGCACACAAAGTGTTCCTCCGGTATTCGGAGTTGCATAATCTCATAGTCATAGGAACATGTATAAGTCATGAAGAAAGCAATAGCAACATACTAAACGATCAAGTGCTAAGCTAACGGAATGGGTCAAGTCAATCACATCATTCTCTAATGATGTGATCCCGTTAATCAAATGACAACTCATGTCTATGGCTAGGAAACTTAACCATCTTTGATTCAACGAGCTAGTCAAATAGAGGCATACTAGTGACACTGCTTGTCTATGTATTCACACATGTACTAAGTTTCTGGTTAATACAATTCTAGCATGAATAATAAACATTTATCATGATATAAGGAAATATAAATAACAACTTTGTTATTGCCACTAGGGCATATTTCCTTCATTTTTGTCCTTGGATCTTTTAAAAGGTCCAACCATATCCAACCCCCAGACTACAAACGTCCAAGTAATTGGGATCATCCTCAATTCTTGAGCCGGAACATGAGCTCGTCCTAAAAATTTCTGCCAACCATCACATTTGCTGACCAAATCCTTTGCATCAGCATGAGCCGTTAGCCAGTAGAACCCATGACAAAAAGCCTTTGCCACGAGAGACTTAGAGCCAGATGATGGCCACAATCTTCTTCATGAACCTCTCGAGAATCTCACGGCCCTCCTCAAGAGAAACACAACATTGAAATGCCCTCGTGACATTGTATCGGTGCAACTCGCATTGACAATAGTCATTGACTTAGACAATGGGTTATCTTCCTAGATAAAGTTTCATATTTAGGTAACTCACCCCGGTCATATAAGCCAAATATGGACTGTCCAATAAGAATAGCATGAAGAGTCACCATCAACCGTGCCTCCGGTCGAACAACAAGATCTTCCTCCGTAGGCGCTTTAATCAAGGATTATGCAAAATATCAAGGAAAACATTAGGTGGTACCGGCCACGCTGGGACCCTAGCTAGCTTAAAGCATTAGCCGCCTCATTTTCCTCAGCGATCAACATGTTCCACTTGATAACCTTTGAAATGACCAGCAATAGCATCAACCTCTCGGCGATAAGCCGCCATGAGTGGATCTTTGGAAATCCAAGTTCTAAACTTGTCGAGCCACAAAATCTGAGTCGCCAAAACACCTCACCCGCTTAGATTCATCTCTTTAGCCATCCAAAGACCATGGAGCAAGGCTTCATACTCAGCTGCATTATTAGTACAAGGGAACATCAACCTTAAGACATAACAAAATTTATCACCTCATGGGGAAGTCAAAATAACTCCAACCCCCAAGCCTTCCAGCTGTCTGGATCCATCAAAGTGAATAGTCCAATATATGCTATCTGGCTTCTCCTGAGGCATCTGCAACTCTGTCCAGTCATTAATGAATTCCACAAGTGCTTGAGACTTGATGGCTGTCTGAGGTATATACTTCAAACCATGGGGTCCAAGCTCATGGCCCACTTGGCTACCCGACCTGTGGCTTCTCTGTTTTGAATAAAATCCCCTAAGGGAGCATAACTGACCAAGTGATGGGATGACCGAAGAAATACTGCTTCAATTTACGACTAGCCATGAATACCCCATAAACTAGCTTTTGCCAATGTGGGTACCTATGCTTAGATTCAATGAGTACCTCACTGATATTAGTAAACCGACCGATGAACTGGATATTCCTTGCCTGTTTCCTTCCTTTCCACAACAATTGCCACGCTGATGGCTCTGCTATTAGCAGCCACATATAATAGTAAGGGCTCCTTATCAATAGGAGCTGCAAGGATTGGCGGCTCAGCCAACCGCTTCTTCAATTCTCAAACGCTCGATCGGCAAAGATCACCCGCATAAAGTGATCTGTCTTCTTCATCATCTGATACAGAGGGATAGCCTTTTCACCCAAACGGCTTATAAACCGGCTTAAGGCCGCAATACGACCCGCCAGATGCTGGACATCATTAACACATGCCGGTTTAACCAAAGAAGTGATACCCTTGATTTTCTCTGGGTTAGCTTCACTACCTCTTTCAGAAACCAAAAAACCCAAGAGCTTGCCTGCTGGTACACCAAAGACACACTTGGCCAGGTTAAGCATCATCTTATAGACCTGGAGATTGTCAAAGGTCTCTTTCAAATCATCTATCTAGGTTTCTGAAAGCACAAGTGCTCCCTGGGTGATTTTGGTAATTAATGTCAACATATCTCTTGTTGGACTGATGCTTCTACCTAGTATGTTTCAGATAAGTTCAACAATGGAGTGGCATGGACAAGAGGATGTGGAACCCCTTCAAGATGCTAAGGACAAAGGATTGGCTCAAGCTCAAAGCTCAGGACTCTATATTTTCTATTTTAAGTGATTCAAGATCAAATTGAGTCCATAGGAAAGCCAACACTATTAAGAAGGTACGAAGTTGTTGCTTAATGGCTTGCTTGCTCAAAGTGCTTAGTGATATGCTCCAAAGCCCTCAACCACTTTCTCACTTCCACATATGTTCTAAACCAAAAGTCCAACTCGCACCACCGATTCTTTCCATCTGAGCCACCGAGTTCAGCTTGACATAGCCACTGCCAGAAACCCTAATCAATTTGGTCTCACCGAGATGGGATTGCAAACTCTCTGTTTCCCTTCTTAACGTTTCGGTCAAACCGAGATGAGCGATCGGTCCCACCGAGATTGCAATGCAAACTCTCTGTTTCCTTTTCGTAACGTTTCGGTCCAACCGAGATGAGTGAATCGGTCCCACCGAGTTTGCCTGACCAACTCTCTGTTTGGCTATTACCAAAATCGGTCTCACCGAGTTTGTGTAATCGGCCTCACTGAGATTACGTTATGCCCTAACCCTAATGACATCGGTCCCACCGAGTTGACATGTCAGTCCCACCGAGAATCCTAATGTTCACATTTTGAACTAAATCGGTCTGACCGAGTTTAATGATTCGGTCCCACCGAGTTTGGTGATTTGTGTGTAACAGTTAGATTTTGTGTGGAGGCTGTATATACCCCTCCACCCACTCTTCATTCATGGAGAGAGCCATCAGAACATGCCTACACTTCCAATACATATTTTCTGAGAGATAACCACCTACACTTGTGTTGAGGTCAAGATATTCCATTCCAACCACATAAATCTTGATCTCTAGCCTTCCCCAAGTTGCTTTCCACTCAAATCTTATTTCTACCAAATCAAATCCTATGAGAGAGAGTTGAGTGTTGGGGAGACTATCATTTGAAGCACAAGAGCAAGGAGTTCATCATCAACACACCATTTGTTACTTCTTGAGAGTGGTGTCTCCTAGATTGGCTAGGTGTCACTTGGGAGCCTCCGACAAGATTGTGGAGTTGAACTAAGGAGTTTGTAAGGGAAAGGAGATCGCCTACTTCATGAAGATCTACCCTAGTGAGGCAAGTCCTTCGTGGGTGACGGCCATGGTGGGATAGACAAGGTTGCTTCTTCAGGACCCTTCAAGGGTGGAGCCCTCTGTGGACTCACAAGAACTGCTACCCCTTCGTGGGTTGAAGTCTCCATCAACGTGGATGTACGATAGCACCACCTATCGGAACCACGGATAAAAAATCTCCGTGTTCCAAATTGCGCTTGCACACTCCAATCCCATCTCTTTACATTCTTGCAACTTGCATGCTTTACTTTTCGCTGCTCATATACTCTTTGTATGCTTGCATGTTTGTTTGATATGTATTGTGAATGGTTAAACTTGTGCTCAAACTCCACATCAACTAAAGAAAATTAAAAACTGCAACTTTTCTTGACTATAGTTTATTCAGCCCCCCTCTAGACACCTCTTCTCGATCCTTTCAATTGGTATCAGAGCATTGGTCTCCATTGCCTTGGTTTAAACACCTTTGGAGGAAGATGGATGTGTCTACTTTGGGGAGTCTTAGACGTAGAGTGCCTATTCTTGATGGAGAATATTTTCATGAGTGGAAAAATGAAATGCTTCAGATTTTCAATGAATATCATTTGAACAAGTACATTACTAGCCCTTGTGCACCGCATATTGATCCTTTGCATCCTACGCCCGAGGAGGATCTTGACATGATTCACAATTTTAGAACCATAAATCTTATCATTAGAGGATTGCCCAAAAATTTGATTGCTAGTTTACCTACTCTTGATTGTGCCTATACCATATGGAGATTTCTTGAGGAACGATTTCCAAATTATTCCTTGAAAAATTTAGACAAAATTCTCCATAAGTCTATTGCCTTGAGTAAAATGAATTCTAGTGATCCTAGCTTTGGTGATTGTTTATTTGAGCTTACCAATCTCATGCGTGCCATAGGAGATGTTGGGATCATTAGCAATATTATTTCCAAAGCTATTAGAATTCATAAAGATAATCATAGAAATGATCATTTGTATAATGAATTACCCTCTCTAGGAATTGATCAATCACAAGATGATGTTGAACATGGATACTATGATAAGGATGATGATAGTGACTATGATCTTGATGATGCGATGAGACACTTTGGTCTTATGGCAAACCTTCGCGGGTACATGGCCGGAGGAAAGGAATGGGTCCTTGATAGTGAATGTACTGATCATATGACCGGAGATAAAGATACGTTCCGTGAGCTTGCTGAAAATGACGGCCCTTGAAAATATGTCACTTTTGGTGATAACTCAAAGGGTAAGGTGGTTGGCCTCGGTAAGGTGGCCATCTCACATGATAGCTCCATACAAAATGTCATGCTCGTTGAATCTCTTGGGTACAATTTACTTTCAGTTTCTAGACTTGCTGATTTCGGTTTCAATGTTCTATTCACTGAAGTAGATTGCCAAGTGTTTCATAGAGACAATCTTAAAATGGTCTTTACCGGTATACATAGAGGTGATCTTTACATTGTTGATTTCACTAAAAGGCTCAACCTAGAACTTGCTTAATTGCTAAATCTTCTAAGGGTTGGCTGTGGCATAGAAGGCTAGGTCATGTGGGTATGCGAAATCTTGATAAGCTTATCAAAGGTGATCATATACTTAGAGTAAAAGATGTCATATTTGACAAGGATAGACTTTGTAGTGCTTGTCAGGCAGGGAAAAAAGTTGGAGGAAGTCATCGCGCCAAGAACATCATGACCACGAGAAGACCACTCGAGCTACTTCACATGGATCTCTTTAGTCCAAATGCCTACAAGAGTCTCGGTGGTAACTCGTTTGGACTAGTCATAGTTGATGATTTTTCAAGATTTTACGTGGGTGTTCTTTCTTGATGAAAAATCGCAGGTCCAAAAGATCTTCAAAAACTTCGCTAGGAAGGCCCAAAATCAATTTGACATGAAGATCAAGAAGTTTTGGAGCGACAACGGAACGGAGTTCAAGAACGCAAATGTGGATACCTTTCTTGACGAAGAGGGGATTTTACATGAGTTCTCGGTTACGTACACACCTCAACAAAATGGAGTCGTTGAGAGGAAGAACCGGACTCTTATTGAGATGGCAAGAACGATGCTTGATGAGTACAAGACTCCAAAACACTTTTGGGCGGAAGCGGTTGACACAGCTTGTCATGCAACAAATCGCTTGTATCTTCACAAGCTACTCGGCAAGACGGCATACGAGCTTCTCACCGGTAACAAACCCCAAGTTGGATACTTTTGAGTATTTGGCTCAAAATGCTACATTCTTGATATGCATCGTCGTTCTAAATTTGCTCCTAAATATCATGAAGGTTTCCTACTTGGTTATGGCTCAAACTCTCACACTTACCGTGTCTACAACAATTTCACCCGAAAGGTTGAAGAGACGGTAGATGTGAAGTTTGATGAATCTAACGGCTCGCAAGTAGAGCAATTGCCAATTGATGTAGGAGACAAAGACCCTTGGGAAGCAATCCAAGACTTGTCTATTGGCAAGATTCGTCCAATGGAGGTGAAGGAGAGTACCTCGTCTGTCCAAGTGGAAGCTTCTACCTCACGACAAGGTGAACCAAGAATTGATACGGAAGCATCCACAAGTGGGACACACCAAGACAAAGAAAACGAGGAAGCACACCAAGATGAACATCAACAACCTCCTTCTCCACCACGACAAGAGAATGACAACGTCAACAATGAAAAAGGCCAAGAAGAAGAACAAGATGAAGAAGATGTTCCACCCGAGCCAAGCCAAAGCTCCCACGAGTTCGAGCAAGAATCGCCAAAGATCATCCCACGAGCAAATCTACAATGATATCCAAACCGGAGAATCACTCGCCTAAAACTCGTTTAGCTAACTTTTGTGAACATTACTCATTCATCTCTAGCATTGAACCTATGAAGGTTGAAGAAGCATTGGATGATCCGGATTGGATTAACGCTATGCATGAAGAGCTACACAACTTTGAGAGAAATCAAGTATGGACATTGGTCGAGAAGCCCGACAACAACCACAACATCATTGGCACCAAATGGGTGTTTCGCAACAAGCAAGATGAAGATGGTCAATTCGTCCGCAACAAAGCACGCCTAGTCGCCCAAGGCTACCCTCAAGTCGAAGGTATGGACTATAGTGAGACATATGCTCCCGTTGCTAGACTCAAGTCCATTCGCATCTTACTTGCTTATGCTAATCACCATGATATCACCTTGTGCCAAATGGACATTAAAAGTGCTTTTCTAAATGGTGAAATTGAGGAGGAAATTTATGTTAAGCAACCTCCGGCTTTGTCAATCCTAAGAAACCTAATCATGTCTACAAACTTCACAAAGCCCTTGATGGTCTTAAAAGGTCCTAGAGCGTGGTATAAATGCTTGACCAAGTTCCTTATTGAAAAGGCTTTGAAATTGGTAAATTGATTGTACCCTTTTACTAAAAGGGTCAATGGAGAGCTATTTGTGTGCTAAATTTATGTTGATGATATTATATTTGGTCTGACTAACCTCATTTTTGTGAGAAGTTTGGAAAGCTAATGTCGGAGAAGTTTGAGATGTCTATGACGAGTGAACTCAAATTCTTTCTCGGTTTGCAAATCAAGCAAACTAAGGAAGGTACCTTTGTCTCTCAAACAAAGTACACCAAGGACTTATTCAAGAAGTTCAATATGCAAGAATGCAAAGGTATGACTACTCCCATGCCTACTAGTGGACATCTTGATTTGACCAAAGATGGTGAACCGGTTGATCAAAAAGTTTACCGCTCTATGATTGGTTCATTGTTATATCTATGTGCCTCTCGTCCCGATATTATGCTAAGTGTGTGCATGTGTTTACGATGTCAAGCGGCACCTAAAGAATGTCATCTTAAGGCTGTGAAAAGGATAGTGAGATACTTAATACATACACCAAATTTTGGCATTTGGTATCCTAAGAGGTCTTCCTTTGATCTTGTTGGCTACTCCGATTCGGACTATGCCGGAGACAAGGTTGATAGAAAGTCCACTTCGGGTACTTGTCAATTTCTTGGTAGATCTCTTGTGTCTTGGTCCTCCAAGAAACAAAACTCGGTATCCTTATCCACCGCCGAAGTGGAATACATTCCCGCTGGTTCATGTTGTGCTCAATTAATTTGGATGACCCAAACTCTTAAAGATTATGGGATATATGTGAAACATGTTCCATTGTTGTGTGACAATGAAAGTGCTATTAAGATTGCTCACAATCCCGTGCAACATTCTCGAACTAAACATATTGAAGTTCGTCATCATTTCATTCGTGACCATGTTGCCAAAGGACATTAATCTTAAGCATGTTCGCTACCGATAAGAAATTAGCGATATATTTACCAAACCGCTTGATGAAAAGTCTTTGCCGCTTAAGAGGTGAATTGAACATCATTGATGCTTCAAACTTGGAGTAGGAACTCCATTTGGATACATGCAAGGCATGAGTCTTTGACTAATCCTTATATTTCTTTCATGATGCTACCTATATGTCTTGGATACTTTTGCACCCTTGCATGCTATCTAACCCTTGTAGGTACTTGGATGAAACTAAATCCATGAGATTGCAACTCACTCACATCTTGAGCAATCTCTACATCATCAAGTCTCTATACAATGGTGGTTGAAGTCAAGGAAGCACAAAACCCCTCAAAAATATCCTTTGACTCATTCTATGTTAAATTGTATGATTGTCATTTTGGATACACAAGTGCTCTTCCTTGCAAAGCTAACCCATGTAGGAAGATGAACTCAAACTCCAAGTGATGCTCCCAACTCTTGATGAGCTACATCAACCTTGAGCAACCCACAGAAGTTCGACTACATGATCAAGATCGACACCACCACCACCCAAGGTATGTTGTTCACATCTTAGAGAAGCTTTACTCCAAGACATGGGATAAAGCAACTCAACAAGATGTGAATACATCAAGAAGCTTAAACGAAAAATGGTGACCCCATTTTGAGCTTAAAACGATGAGTATGACCAAAGATCAAGTGATATCACTTGACTCCTAAGTCAATATACTCTAACATAGGTGACTTTGTCACCGCCCACTTCTAGATGAAGTTCTCTTGTGTTTCCTTTTGCTTTTGTCTCTTGCATATTTTTTCTTCATCTAGACCTTTTCATTTCTTCTTGTTCTGCATTTTCTGCATCCAATTCATTGCAAATCTTTTAGCTAATTCCTTGCAAATCCTTGTGAGATCTTAAAGTGCCTAGTGAGCTGAGGTGACAAGTGTTTTACTGTGATGAACTCGGTCACACCGGTCTGTTTTCTTCGCCCAACTGAATTCTCTCAAGTGCACCAAGCACACAACTCGATGCTACCGATTTCACTACAGGAAAGACAACTTGCCACTTATTCCTGCAGTCCTTTTGCTCCAGCTCCACTCAATGATTCTTGTCCTCTACCAGCATCACATTCAACTTGCTTTGTGACTCAAGGACCAAACCCTTCTGCAATAACACAAAAATCCAGAAGATCCCTTCTTGGAAATTGATGTCAAAGGGGGAGAGAGAGATCACATCAAAGCTCTATGCTTAATCATTTCTATAGGGGGAGAGGATACACAGGGGAGTGTGTAAGAAACCCCAGATGCTTGGTGTTCAAGAGGAGAGAAGTTACATGTCTTTAAGAGGGGAAAGACATGTTCATATTTGATTGCTTGCATTAAGCTCAAGCTCTATTGTTTTTTTTCTTTCTTTTGCTCTGATTTTCTGTTCCCTATCTTCTCCCAATATCCCAATGCAATATTCAGGGGGAGCAAGACATCTAAGGGAAGGAAATCTATGATTTTATTGCATATATTTACCTTTGGGGACATGTCTATACCCAATGGGGTACTCAGTACTCACTCTCTACATGTCATCCCAGTCTTGGTTCTCTTGTGGTTTCTTTTGTTTGCTCTGGCTAGTAGGTGTATCTGTGTTGTCTAACCTTGTTTACTCAGGTTCATTCCTTCCTAAGCCAACTCAAGACCACAAGGTAAGTATATGCATCACAGTCATGTTTATGAGGATTTCTTGCTGATGTACATACTGTTTGCAAGAAGGACTCATGGGCATGAAGGTACATTTCCTATATTCACATCATTTGCTCTGATGCATATAGCCAAGATACATGTAACACATGGATTACTCTGTCATGCTTATGCATTCACATGCTCTTATGTTTCATATTTATATGATTGCATACATGTAGGGGGAGCCTATGCATGTTACATGTCTTTCCAAAGCTTTACTTGTTGCTCTCTATATCTTTATCTAAAGGTTTGATGTATGTTGTCATCAATTACCAAAAAGGGGGAGATTGAAAGCACAAGTGCTCCCTGGGTGATTTTGGTAGTTAATGTCAACATATCTCTTGTTGGACTAATGCTTCTACCTAGTATGTTTAGATAAGTTCAACAATGGAGTGGCATGGACAAGAGGATGTGGAACCCCTTCAAGATGCTAAGGACAAAGGATTGGCTCAAGCTCAAAGCTCAGGACTCTACATTTTCTATTTTAAGTGATTCAAGATCACATTGAGTCCATAGGAAAGCCAACACTATTAAGAAGGGATGAGTTGTTGCTTAATGGCTTGCTTGCTCAAAGTGCTTAGTGATATGCTCCAAAGCCCTCGACCACTTTCTCACTTCCACATATGTCCTAAACCAAAAAGTCCAACTGGGCACCACCGATTCTTTCCATCTGGAGCCACCGAGTTCAGTTGACATAGCCACTGCCAGAAACCCTAATGAACACTACAAAAAAAATACACTTCCGTGATGATACGTGTTTGTCACAGTAGGTCGCGTTTTTTGTCATGCATGTACATCCATGACGATTTATGACAGAATCAAGATAGTCATACCTGTGCTGTTGTAGAAGTGTTCCATGACATTACCAAAATTATCATCACGGAAGCGTCCACTTCCATGACGATAAATCGCGCGTCACATAGGTGCTTTCGTCAAGGGTGACCGACATGTGGCATCCACCGTAACGGAACGCCGTTAAGCTATCGGGTCGGGTTTTTGATCCGATAACCCGTTAACAGCCCCGACCAATGGGGATTTTCCACGTGTAAAATCATCATTGGCTGGAGGAAACACGTGTCGGCTCATCGTTGGGACAGATGTCATCCACTCATTGGACAGAAGGCGCCTATGATACGTCGACACGTGGCATGGCCCAACAGAGGCCCATTCCTGTGAAAAGGCCGGCCCGTTTGACTTGGTCAAAGGTGGCGGGCTGGCCCATGGAAAGCCTATTAACGCCCTGTTCGCATATAGCCCATTTACAGCCCGCTAACCCAAGGCCCGTTACGCCCTATCCGAATTAGGCCCAGTAGCATCATCTCGGCCATCCAATATGATTCCAGCCCGTTTTCACTATGGCCCATGACATCTTTCGGCCGATATGAGGCCCTATGTAACTCTTGGCCTATTAACGGCCCGTGGTGAAACTGGCCCGCAATGAACAAAGGTATCACTTTACACCCATTAACGGCCCGTGGTGAACCGGCCCGTAATGAACAAAGGTATCACTTTATAACCATTAAGGGCCCGTTATTCAGCTTGGGCCGCTTCAGCCCATGTTATCTTTCGCCTTCTCGAGCCCATTTATTCTTGGGCTCATTTCAAGATTCGCTTACTTACGGCCCGTTCTCGCTATTTTCGCTTGGGGGCAAATTCAGCCCGTGGTTACAATCGGCTCGCTTGTGGTCCGTTAATCGCTAATGCTTTTCATAGCATCATCAACACGGCCTATTAACGATGGCCCGTTATGGTCGCCCATGAACGGACGATTCCAACTCTAGCCCGCTTACGGCCATAATGTGGCTCGTTATTGGCCCATGTTTGCCAATCGATCATACGCCCGTATAAGGCCCATTGATGATACGACCCATAGAAGGCCCATTGTTTCTATGGCCCGTAGAAGGCCCAATGTTTTGACGGCCGTAGAAGGCCTACTGTTTCTACGGCCCGTAGAAGGCCCATCGCTTTCTACGGCCCGTAGGAGGCCCATTGTCACTACAAGAATATTAGCCCATGGTTATTGTGGCCTAGTTTTAAAAATAGGTTATTGCAGCCACTAGCAAACCGCGGAAAAGAACTGCATCGACTACAAGCAAACAAATAAACAAGACAACAAGGAAATAAATAAGCAAGCAACTTATGCTAGGCTATCACGGCTATTACATATTACATCCACTGGCATCAAAGTTCGCCACCGGTAAATATAGGGAACAAAGAAGATATAAACGCCGCAAAGAAAACAAGTCCAAAATCAAACCACTTCAAGAGTTCAAGAAACAATATCCTGGTACCCATAATGCTAGCAAGATGCTTAGCAAGCTTATTAACTTTCTCTTGTTTGGCGCTTAAATCCTCCAGCTTTGTCGTTGCACAAGAAAGTACGATCTGAATTCTGAGGACTTCCTCAGCCCTTCTTCTTTGCCGCAAAGACACCGATCGATGCCTTTCATCTTGTAGCTGAGATCAAGAAGTCAAGTGATTCATGCAGCGAAGTTCGAAGAGCTTGTGCCAGCGTATCGCTAGTAACTCGAACACTACATCAACGCATGACGTGGGGTTTTCTCACCGTCTACAAGATCGTTTTATCACCTTTCTTGGAGACCAACAGGTTGTCTCACTATCTTGAACCTTATCTGCATTACTTTCTCTACCATTGCATAGTGGGGTGCTCTTCTCCAATATTCTGTTTGCATACTACAAGAGAAACAAGCAGACACATCACAGTTTAGCTTGTAGTATACCAAACTCATTTTGGTAAACCGTTCAAGAGTAAGGTGGACAGGATAATAGCATGAAACAAACATATATCTATGTACTATGGTCATCAGATTGTCCATATCATTCTAGTTTATGTTCCCTAATCAAGATAGAGACACAGCTCAACTCATATATTTTAAGACACAAGAAGATAGATAGAATATAAGTGTGAGAAACTACACAACATTGGCAGCACTTGTAATGTGCATCACATGAGAACATAACTGTTTATACAACTTAAACTGAAATCAACATAGAGCAAGAAGTTAGAACAGCAATCCAGCTTAAAGAAATAGGTTTAAAACATACCTTGCTATGCCATTGGAGTTTCAATTGATCCTTCAAATTCGAAAGTAGTTGGTATGAGTAAATACAAGTGATGCAACAAAGAAAGGAGTATGGACCATAGCTACGAATCGACCGAGAACAGCTTGCTTTTCCGCTTTAAACGTGGAGTTTGGGTTAGCTGTGGTGGTCTTCGTGCTTTGGGCACTCGCAGTAGCTTTACAAACTGCTCGTGTGGGGTACTGTGGTGGACATGGTGCTTTGTCAACTATAAGTGGGTTACTATCCACTGGGGTTGCGTTAGATGGGTTGTAGCTGGTTCTCTACCCAACGTGTAAGTGTGCAATCTGAAGAGTCTCGATTATGTGTGGTGGGGCTAGTTTGTGGGCCAAGACAACCATGGTTCTATCTGCATCGACGGGTAGCACTGCTTTTGTGAAGAACGGGTTTTGCTCCCTTAGATACCGCCATCACCCCTCCAATTCAAATGGCTGATAAACAAGAAAAGAAATTGAATGTACAGACATTGTATGATAGATGATGTGGTAATTCACATATATGTTGTCTAACCAAACAGACAAACATGACACAATTTCACATATATGATGCCTAACTAAACAGGATAGCATGACACAGCTTCAGATATATGATGGATAACTTAACATGATATAATGGCATAATTCAACATATGATGAGTACCTAAACAGGATGACATGACAAAACTATATGATGTCTTTCTAAAATAGGTTGGGATGAAATAATTCACATACATGTTGTCTAAGTATATAGGATGGCATGATATAATTGACATAATTGATTCATATACTAAGCAAATGGCACTGCATGTATGATCTCTAAACTAAGCAGATAGAATTCAATATTGTGCATATGATGTCTAAACTAAGCAATGCAAGACACCATATGCATCATATGAGAAATATAAACATTGCAACTTAGAGCATACACCTCGTGGGATATAGGGCTGGTCATCTGTCTCTCAATCCTCCTCCGAGGAGCTCCTCAGAACCATCGAGATATATGCTTCAACAGTACCATTGCTCGCTCAAGACCTTGTTTTCACTCCATACTTTTCCATAACCGCTCAAATGGCTGATACACATGAAGAGTAGTTCAATATACACAGATTGTCGACAGATGGAATACATAATGAAAAAAAAGATGGCATGAGATAATTCACATATATGATGCCTGGCTCCATGGCGGTGCATAATTCACATATATTATAACTGGCTGAAAAACATGGCATTGCATAATTCATATATCTGATATAGAAAGCAAACAGAGGCATTCACACAAAGCATGTCTAATCTAAGCAGATGGCATGGCAATGCAAGACACCATATGCATGATATGAGCAATATAACCCAGCCAAGTTAGAGCATGCACCTCGGGGATACGATGGTCATCTCTCTCTCAATCCTCCTCGAGGAGCTATTCAGAATCAAAGCAAGAAATCTACATCGACAGTAGCACCGATCGCTCGTAAGACCTTGTTTTCACTCCAGATTTTCCCATGACCGACTCAAATGGCTGATGCACAAGAAGAGTAGATGAATGTATAAACATTGTTGACAAATGGAATACATTATGGAAAAAATATGGCACGATACAATTCACATATACGATGATCGGCTAAACAGATGGCATTGCATGATTCACGATATGATGCCCGCTAAAGAAGATGGCATTGCATATTTCCCATATATATCTTTCCGTTTTAATATTTGTCTTTTAGAGATTTCAAATGGACTACCACATACGGATGTATATAGACATATTTTAGAGTGTAGATTCACTCATTTTGTTCCGTATGTAGTCACTTGTTGAAATCTCTAAAAGACAAATATTTAGGAATGGTGGGAGTATGATATAGAAACCAAACAGTGGCATTCACACAAAGCAAATCTAAACTAAGCTGATGACATATAAGATGTATAATGTAAGCAATGCAAGGCGCCATATGCATGATATGACCAACATCAACATGCCAAAGTTAGAGCAAACACCTCGTGTGGTAAACATGCGTGTCGGCTCCTTCGAATCTCCATCTCAATAGTTATATTCCTCCTGAATACAACTGAAATGCAGGAGAGGGGGGGCACTTCACCCACCATGGAGCAGCGTCTCAGATGACATTATATTCGACACAACGGTCTTCTTTTTCTCTACATGTTCAAGACGATTGTGTACAATATCTCGACATGCATAATAAAAAATAGTTAGATTTTGTAAGGCCTAAGGGTGCATGCAAAAATCAAGACTGATGGTAGCAAACGAGTGGATGGATCCAAAACTAATGATAGCAGGTAGATTATAGCTTCAGCTTAAAAAGATAGACAATGGATCATCTATTGTTTGTTGCCCACCCAACATGAACCACATAGAAGACCCCAGATGAACCAGAGTAGTAGATGATACTATTCGTTCTCGGCTCGATATGAGACCCATGGGCAATTCAAAACTCAAGATTGAACGATAAAGTAGCGTAATAATAACCGATGTATAACGAAGCAAACACGAAAGATCGTGACCTCTCTTCCGAATCGTAGTCCTCGTGTTCATCTGCTCATTGATGATGGTAATGCAGTTGGCGTGGCTGCCGCAACGGGAAGATGATCCGAGGTGGAGAAAGAAAGTCTGCAGGGGGATCTTCGCTGCAGTGAACGCTTCACGATGGTGCACCTCGTGTGGGGTGGATGACGACACGGCAGAGCAGGACATAACACACAGTTTTTTTTGACGCCAATCTGAAAATGAAGTAAATCTGTAAGGGCTCCTTAGAATTGGAGGATTCTATAAACGCAGGGACAGGAAAAACACAGAATAGGATAGGAATGCACGCAAAACAGAGCATTTGGAAACATAGGATTTCAGCCAACTCGGTGTTTGGCTCACATGAATTGGAAGAACAGAGGAATGGAGAAACAAAGTGATGCGACGAGTGTACAACCTCTTTGGCATAGCCTTGTGGACCTCAAAGATCATTGGGTTGGACGTGGAGGATGGTGATGATGTTGTGTGACTGCTTGGAGGCGGGAAGAAGATCCGAGGCCTCGGAAATGGCGCCGAGGGTATCGCTCCACTGTGATGGACGGTTCCGTCGTTGGAGCAGCTCCGCTAAGGTGTACGGCGACGAGGCTGAAGCATGACAAGACGACAACGTTAATCTGAAGTGGGACCCTAATATCATCTGCAATAGATGATGTAAAATACATCAAAGTGCTAGATGTAAACGCATCACCGCGCCACGGCCGCTCCCGGCAGACAGATGTCAAGTACTGTTCACTCAACTTAATCAAGAAAATGAACTTCATAGTCAAAACTGAATTTTACTTGTCAAACTGATTGAACTAGTAATGAGCATTGCAATAGATGTTTAGGGCGTTCGAGCACTAGTAGCAGAGAAGCAGTGATCTAAATCAGCAGACGCCGAGCAGCGAACGCACTAGCAGAGAGCAAGTCGTGCAAGAGCACCATGAAGCGAAAAGCTAAAGCAGCAACTCCTCAGAGCTGCCGGAGGTCGTGGCAGCAGCAGCAGCAGCGCAAGCGAGAGCAAGAGCAGAGCAGCAGCATGAATGAAAGCAGAGCAGGCAACAGCGACCGACAAGAAGAACAGAGCCAGCAGCGCGAAGCGAGAGCCGAGCAGCTGCAGCTAGTGCCGTTGTGGAAGTCGCCACGAGGAAGCAACGACATGGGGGAGAGACGCCGTGGATGATGTGGCCGGCGACGGCGCCGTTGATGGAGACGCCATGTCTGCTCGGTATCGAGCACCGGCAGCCCCGAGAGATCGAATAAAAGATAAAATGCAGCGGTGAGTGCAGAACCTCCTTGGTGGCGCCGAGTTGGCCTCGGCTTCATCGGAGGAATTGGTGAGGGTGTTGCGCTTCCGGTGGGGCAGGTCAAGATGGCGCTGTGGGGATTGAGGTGGCGTGATAGACGAGGTGAACGTCAGGGCAGCTCCTTGGAGGTGGAGGACGGGGCGGCTGATCCGGCGGGATGACGAGATCGACAACGGATCCTCATCTGGTGCGGTGGATGAGGGACGGCGAGCTGTTGCGGTGGACGATGTAGTCGGGGAAGAGTCTCCGGCTGGGCGGCGGTCGGGAGGCCGACGGAGGAGCGGGGTTTCGCGGTTTTGGCGGCCTCGGTGTACGAATGGGGGCGAAGGGGGGGGAGCCAAGCTTAGGGACACTTTGTCCGAAATGTAGGTAAGTTACAAGATACCCCACCGGTTTTGACACCGCGACGTGGAGCTTCATTTCCTGCTGAGGGGTAGAAGGGGGATTTTGCGTGTCTGGGCTGCGGGAGCGATTTCGGATGAGGAGGGAGTTCTCGCGCGTGTCCAAATTTCAGGATAACAAGGCGCGGCGCGAGTTGAAAAGCGGGAGTTTCAAAGCAGGTGAGACAAAAGATACTCGAGCTTGAAAATTTCGGATAACAAGGTGCGGATTCCTTATTCGGCAGAACAAACTTAACGTGTAAAAAAAAATTCATACAAGACACAAGAGAGTCGTTTCCCCTTTTACTATATTGCTATAGATGCCATTGAAAAACTACAAGAAAATGTAAAAAATCGGAGAACAAGATTACCTCAGACAAGACCAAATCGATTCGCACTTCCCTCAACAACAACAAAAACAAATCAATTCCCACCAAAGAAAGAGTAATGTCCCTTTTATATGATTACAGATGCCATGATCTCAATTTCAATTTTGAATCCACGTTATGTTGAATTCAATATATCATTAGGTGACCTTGCGGTTTATAATTGATGTAGTCGTACATTTTGATCTTCCATCATATATGAACATTTTACTCCACCATGTGAACATATATATTGTCGCTCTACCATATGGACTAAATTTGAATCAATTTTCCTTATTTGAATACGATTGTTGTCAAGTTATACAATAATTTAAATATTATCTTGATAACAAAAAGACATGCATATAGCAGTAATCATATTTCACTATGAACTACATGTACCATACGCCTCCAATTCAAATATTTGTATCCATTTTATGTTGAATTCAAATCATAGTACATTATTGGTCTAGGTAGCTAGATGTTCGGGATAATCTAAACCCTGTTTTCATACGATAATTTTTGGCTGAATTGGGACAAGTTTTGGTATAAGCCTCTTGCAAAACCGGAGATTCTCTCAACAAGCCTCGTGGTTCCGAGAGGAACGTGTCACCTTTTGTGTGCTTGAAACGATATACGCTGCCTCCCCTGATTTTATTTACAGAGGCAACATAGAACTATATGAGTGCCCTGTTAAATTTTGGAATTATTTCGGGTTCATTTGGCCTTTTATACATTAATTGAGTTTCGGACTTTTAATGTGCATAATCTAAATATGAATTGCATGCACATGCTCCGTGCACCAAAGTGGGTTGAAAAATCACATGTGTGTCCTTGGTTGAATTTCTAGGTCCCATGGAAGAAATGAGAATGAAATTCAAACATCTGGGCGTCATGACTCTGCTAAGAACATCGAGAAACTTAGATTTTAAATTCATGTAAATCCAAAACTCAGCTGGAAATCGTGAAACTTGGCATGGTGTCATGTCATGGCACTAACATGTTGTGGTAAAAAATTGGGTGGATTTGGAAGCTCGTGGTTCTAAGAGGGAACGTGCCACCTTTGAGTGTGAAACGATATACGCTGCCCCCCCTTGAGTTTCTTAACAAAGGCAACATAGAACTACATTAGTGCCCTGTTAAATTTTGGAATTATTCCGGGTTCGTTTGTCGTTTTTTATACATTAATTGAGTTTCTGGTCATTTAATGTGCATAAGTCAAATTTGAACTACAAGCACATGCTCGTGCACCAAAGTTGGTTGAAAAATCACATTTGTGTCCTCGGGTGAATTTCTAGGTCCCATGCAAGAAATGAGAATAAAATTAAAACATCTGGGCATCGTGGCTTGGCCGAGAACATTGAGAAACTTGGTTTTAAAATTCTTGTAAATCCAAAACACGTCTGAAAATCATGAAACTTGGCATGGATGTCATGTCATGGTACTACCATGTTGTGGTAAAAAAATGGCTGAATAGGAACAGATTTTGGTATAAGCTTCTTGCAAACCGAAGCTTCTCTCAAGAAGGCTCGTGGTTCTGAGAGGGAACGTGCCACCTTTGAGTGCGAAACGATATACATTGTCCCCCTTGAGTTTATTTACAAAGGCAACATAGAACTACATGAGTGCCCTGTTAAATTTTGGAATTATTCCAGCTTCGTTTGTCCTTATTTACACATTAATTGAGTTTTTGGTCATTTAATGTGCATAATTCAAATTTGAACTACAAGCACATGCTCCCGTGCACCAAAGTTGGTTGAAAAATCACATTTGTGTCCTCGGGAGTAGGTCCCATGCAAAAAATGAGAATAAGATTCAAACATCTGGGCATCGTGGCTCGGTCGAGAACATTGAGAAACTTGGTTTTAAAATCATGAAACTTGGCATGGTGTCATGTCATGGTAGTACCATGCCGTGGTAAAAAATTTGGCCGAATAGGAACAAATTTTGGTATAAGCTTCTTGCAAATCGGAGCTTTTCTCAAGAAGGCTCGTGGTTCGGGAGGAACGTGTCACCTTTGTGTGCATAATTCAAATTTGAAATACAAGCACATGTTCCAAAGGCACCAAAGTTGGTTGAAAAATCACATGTGTGTCCTCGGGTAAATTTCTAGGTTCCATGCAAGAAATGGGAATGAAATTCAAAATTCAAGGCCGTGGCTGGGTTGGAAACATTGAGAAACTTAGTTTTTAATTCCTGTAAATCCAAAACACGCATGAAAATAATGAATTTTGGCTTGGTGCCATGACATGGCACCAACATGCTGTGGTAAATTTGCAGTCCGATTTGCGAAGGCGCACACATTAACAATCAACAAAGTCATTTTGGAACAAGTGATGTCACGTTACAATCGGAAACACAAGTATTATTGAAACCGTGGGCGTTCTACTTACTAGTACCATTTACGTGCCGCCACGCGTCCCCATTTTTTTATTAGAGGCGCCTGCAGTAGCTATTTGAGTACGAGAGGCGTGCAATCGACCCCTCAAGCGTGCTTATCGAGAGGAGAGCCTTTGACCTCCATCTCGCCGTCCACCTCTCTCCCAAGGTCTCCATTAATGGCGCCCGAGCCTCTATTTAATGGCGTGGCTATGTCTCACTCGACTGAGATTTAAGAGAGAAAAAAGAAAATCTGAAAGCACGGATCTTGATGTAAGACCCGACAGACCTATATAGCATCTACTGCGACTTATAGCAAGACTGATGAATATATAAGGATGATTTTTTTTATCAAAGAAGGGCTTGCCCCTTCCGATTTTCATTACTGAAAACCACCACAATTCACAAGAAGTTCAACACAACTCCAGCCTAACACGAAGGACTAAAAGCTACCAGATTGAAATCGCAACATCCCAAGAGGCCAACAAAGGCCAAACATCCGCGCTAGAACCCAACATTTCACAACCGATGACACAATCCACATCCTAAACCGATTATTACATCAAAAGAAACTAGGAAACTAAAGGAAGCCCAGTAGCAACTAGAAGAACAAGAACGCCGTGGTCGCCACAAAGAAGAGTTTTCTTCATTCCAGCCTCGCAACATTGATCTTCCACAGAAAGATAAGGACGATTAATTGTCTTACATAATTAGAAAGATAATTAAAAAGACACATGCGGCTATGCCCAAATACACAAGGGCAAAAGAAGAAGGAAGACAAGGATCCGCTCACTGATCTCTACTTTCTTGATGCGTTGCTGCAGGCTGCGGGAACTAGTCTCCGCGGCGAGCGGCGATGAGCTCTTTCGTGTCCTCAAGACACTGCTTGAGAACATCCACGGATTCCTCCACCAGCCTTTGGCGCTCTATGGAGCATGTCATTCTCGTCCATAAGTTTCTTGACGATGACGCCGGTCCTCTTCAACAAGGCACTGGTCTCCTCCTGCTGGTCTGCACTTCGGACGATCTTCTCCCTTAGCAGGTCGCGCTCGGCCTGGAGCCTCTCATTGCCCTCCCTTAGTTGCCGGATGACGCCGGTAGCCTGTTAAAACGAGGCTTTCACGTCATCCTGCAACCTCGCCCAGCCGGAGATCTGATCCATCTGGCTATGGACGATCGTATGCATGCGCCTGTAACAGTCGTCGCCTGCCCGCGAGTAATTTTCCCAGGCTGCCGCGGCGTGGCGGGACATCTCTGCTGCATTCGTGGCGCAGCGGGACATCTCTGCTGCTTCCGTGGTGCGGCCGGACCAGTCCGCTGCATCGACGGCGCGGTGGGACCTCCGTGCTACTTCAGCGGCGCGGCGGGACCTCTGTGCTGCTACTTCCGCACGGCGGGACATGTCGGCTGCTCTCGCAGCGAGGCGGGACATCTCTCGTGCTTCCGCTTCCATGCTCGCCTCTCCTGGTGGCAATCTCGACCTGTAACTCACGCTGGCCATGGCGACGCAAGGGAAGGATGCTGAATGACTTGTTTGTTTTTGTGGATGAGGAGTTGAGGAGGAATGTGCAGTCATCTTGGCATACTAGTATTTATAACCGAGTACTAATACGCCCTAAGTGGGAAACCGTTTAGGTTGTGATCGGTGTGAACAGGTTTGGAATTCAATATAGCGTGGTACTAATACGCTCCTAAGTGGGAAACCGTTTAGGTTGTGATCGGTGTGAACAGGTTTGCAATTCAATATAGCGTGGAGTAATTTGAATGTGACGAGACGCAAGCTCAAAATTTATTGACGGTTCTAGTTTCAAGGCGGCACTATTCCCGGATGGAGTACTTCTTTTCTACTCCCTCCTTTCCGGTTTTATAGGGCTTATCTCAAAATTTTAGTTTTTCCATTTTATAAGGCTCAATTTGGTTGTTCCCCAACACATGTTCGGATTCCAAGGTGCATTAAATCATTGCATGCAAGTATTAAGATAAAATTGACCAATGCATGTACTTTATGCATGCATGCATTGCAATTAATGCATTTATAAACATAATTTTTTGAGAAAAACAAGAGCATTAGTTAGGTGCTTTTGCAAACTACAAAAAATATTCCACCACTCACCATCTTGGTTGGTGAGATTTTTGAATTAAGCCCTATAAACCGGAAATGAGGGAGTATCGCAGTATCGTGCAATAACTCGCACCGTCAGATACATATCTTACGGTTAATGGGGCGTTCGACAGAATAGCTGCGTGGCGAGCTCTAGGCTAGTCCTTTTTCGACGCATTAAACCTATCTCTCGGGACTTCTCGCACGCACCATCGTGCCACCCACAAAAACTTGTACTCTGAGTTTAGTAGTACGTTATACAGAAGAGAAGAGGTGCACGCACGCACTCGCCCTCTCACACACGCTCTATTTTTTCTCGAAAAGGAGGATGATGACCCCGCCTCTGATCCGGGAGTCACACATGCATCTGTAGCTACAATTGTAGTGTTCTCAACCATCCGATTGGCTCTATCATGGATGTACCTATATACTAAAACATGTCTAGATACATCTATATTTTGACAAATGAAAGGCATGTATTGTGGAATGGAGGAGTGCTTGTCATCAAAATGGATAAAAGGACGATCTAGAACTAAAATACGCCTACATACATCTCCTTTATCCATTTTGATGACAAGTAGTACTTCTTACCCAAAGGAACTTTATATCCAATGAGACACAAAATATCCGCTCGATTGTTGGAAATTACTGATCCGATGTCAAAGTAATTGCTGCATCGCCACCAAAACCCACCATTTCTTAAGCTAAAGTAGACCAAGGTAATCCCTATATTAGCATATTACTAAGATAAATGAAGGCACCGTCGAAACATTTAGGACGTGAGCTTGTCAATTTGAATGTGGAGGGACACAAGCTTAGCCCGGCCAGCAGCTTGGGCGGAATCTGTCAAGAAGGTCAGCTCCTGCGTCGCCGTCGCTGGGATCCTTGCTGCTTGTCACCTCCATTTCCACCTTGACGGCGTCGGTCATGCCTTTGGGCTCCCGGTGGCCGTTCGCCTGATTAGCCAAGTAGTACGGCAGTGGGGACGCCCCCGCTCTGATGCAGATGACCGACACGGTGATAGGCGCGCCGATGTCGAGCACGCCACTGACCAAGAAAAACATGCGGCGGTCCTCCTCCGCGAACAGCAAGAGCCGTGGCTCCGATAGTGGCACTTGCAGCTGGAGCACCTTGCCGTACTGGATCCTGTGCACGGGCATGGGATGTGCGGTGCGGATGTGGTGGTAGAGCGCCGGCAGCGGGGCTTCGTAGCCGCAGACGGGCACGGGGCATTTGCAGGGCGCGAGTGGACACACGCTCTGGTGATCGACGAGCTTGTGGTAAGTGACGTAGAGCCCACAGCCTTCGTGCGGGCACTCCACCCTCACCTACGAAGGGCGGAGTCCACTGCCGTGTTCCGCACGTCGAAGCCACCGCAGCGCTCGCACTTCTGGCACTGCCGCTGGTTACCGGGGCGCTCGATGCGGCAGTCCACGCAGGCCAGGTGCCCTCCCTTGCACTGCAGAAATCAATCGAACAACACATCAATCAAGAAACCTGCACCTTGCTCAATCAGCCGAACGGACGAGGTGTATTCGAACCTCATACATTGGAGGCGTCAAGGGGCGGAGGCACAAGGGCAGTGGAGCACGGTGAGGTCCATCGAGACCTTAGAGAGCTCCATCGTCGGGTCCTGTTCCTGTTCGGTCTGCATGATCTTGCCCTCCTCGTGCACAACCATCTCTCGACTTGGGCTGGGGTATTACAAAGCTTTACCGTCACATATTTTATACTCCCTCCGTTCCTAAATGTAAGTCTTTATAGAGATTTCACTAGGTGGACTACATACGGAGCAAAATGAATGAACCCACACTTAAAATGCATCTATATACATCCGTATGTAATTCATAATGGAATCCCTACAAAGACTTATAATTTAGGAACGGAGGGAGTACTACTTCAAGGTGCATTAAATCAACACGTGCAAGTATCAAAAGAAGAGTCACGACATGCATGCATGCGTTGTAATTAATGCATCGGTAAACACAAATTATTGAAATATATCGAGTGCAGTGCTTTGATGTGTCGCGTCAACTCGTACATCAACGAGAAGTTTGATTATCCTCTCCCTCGCGGACTTAACTGCACCTGCCTTTGGCTGTATGATAGGTTGGCCACACACCTGTTGGGCCCACCTGTCAAACACGCAAAGGCAGGAGCGTCCCTCCCTCGCCCATGAGCGTGGTGGCTGGCAAGACTAGGAGAAGCTTTCGCTACACGCTCTCCCTCCCGCACGCGGTGGACATGCAGCAGTTCAATCGGTGTCAGATGGCCAGAAGCGTACTGTAGTACTCCTCCAGTGCAGTAGTACACCATCATTGTTCGACTTCCCGAAGAGGCGAAGAGCCAAGCGCAGCCCGGACGCTCGTGTGGCAGTTTCATGTGTAGAGTAGTCTAGGATAGCGCGTACCATGCCTGTAAGCTTCAAATCGTTGGGGTCGGCTCCATGCTATGTGGCCGTCTCGAAGTTTTTAAAAAAAATTAAAATAGTCTTCTGGCCCTACCTGTCACCCTGGTGATTGTAGTTTGCACGCTCATCTGGTCAAGACAGGAATATACATTTTAATTTGTTTTTTTTTTCGAAAGGGAGGGACTCCCCGGCCTCTGCATCAGAACGATGCATACGGCCACATATATTTTAATTTGTGGTGGGTAAATGTTAGAGGTTGCAGCAAATATATTGTACACTGCGGGTCTTTCAGCCAAGTTTAGAGGCAAGCATGTGGGGCCAGTGCTATGATGTGTCGCGTCAACTCGTACATCGAGGAGAAGCTTGATTTTACTACACGCCTTCTCCCTCCCCCATGCGCGCGGTTGCTCGCAAACGAGGACATGCTTTTGTTTAGTAGTACTTCTACAACAAGCTATCCGTCCCTTTCCATGTGGACGGACATGCAGCAATGGATTCGACATCGTAGAAGCAGTAGTAGTAACATCATTGTTCGCCTTCTCAAGAGGCGAAGAGCCAAGCGCAAACCGAACGCTTGCGATTGTAACATTGAGCACGATATAGCCAGGCTCTTGCATGAGACAAAATTGCTATGTGAGCCCACTATTGTACTAGTACGCATAACTACTTGCTAGTATAGCCACATAAACCGTAAAGCAGTATTTGCCCTTCTAGAGATTTCAACAAGTGACTAGACTACACCGAGACGGAGTACATATGGAGCAAAATGAGTGAATCTGCACCGTAAATAAATATGTACTAGTTCTATCGCTTTCCTCTCCGAGGTGCACAATATTGAGTATACTGACTAGTCTCTTTTTGACATGCATTTACTTTTTTTAACATAGTACAGACGCAAGCGCTCATATACACACGCATACACTCACCCCTATGAACGCACACACGCACGGTACTATCATCTTGAAATTTATGAAGTCACCATAGGCACCTCGTCGTCGACGGGTCCATAGGTGCTTGAATGCCAAGGAGGAAGAGGGTAGCGGTTCCCGAGACGTTGAACGGTCAATGATGCATCCTCAATTACATGCAGAGGGAATTAATTGGAGAAGCCAGAATAGAGCCAAAGACGATGTGAATGCAACAGAGTTTGGACTCTCATATAATAAAGGCGCCCACCACTCCAATCCATCTACTCCCAAGTCTCTGCAACACCGCTCACTCCAATCCAAGACCATGTGACCAGAATCCACAAGCACCTATGGAGGCGATGGGCGCGGCGGCGATCGGCTGTGCCAAATCATCAAAGGCGCGCTGCTGCGCTTCGCACCGTGCAGCGTTCTAGGCGGTCTTGGCGACCACATGCATCGTAGCCCTCGGCCGCCGCCGCCGCCTCTCGCATGGACGACATGATGGTCAACTCCATCCGCAAGTTCACCGCCGTCAAGAAGCACGCGGACGACCTTGTCGTACTGCTCCAGCCCGCGCGCCCAGGCTCCTCATTGCCTGCCACCCTCATCGGCCTACATATTGACAAACTCTTTCAAGCCCTGGTGGCCCTGCAGTGCCGGAGGTCGCGATGAAGAATGTGCACCTCGAGGCGCGCCGCCAAGCTACCGCCATGCAAGAAACCGTCGACCTACATCCACGCTCACGAGGAAATCATCTACATAGGCCACTACAAGGCAAGCGAGGACAGAAATACGTTGGCCTTCTTCCAGCGGCTGGAATCTTTGGACGCTATTGTTCAGAAGCACGTCGACCTGGCCACGAAAGCCGCTGCTACTTAGGCGCCGTTCGGTGGGTCGGCGCCCTGAGTCGAGGAGGTGGACACCGTCGATGGATGCATCTCTTCTTCTTACCTCCTGTAACCAACACTGCATCGCCTCGTGGCCTTAATGTTTTATTAGTATAGTACTCCCTCCGTTCCCAAATATAAGTCTTTCTAAAGATTCCAGCAAGTGACTACTACATACGGAAGAAAATGAGTGAATCTACACTCTAAACTATGTCTACATACATCTGTATGCTGTATTCCATTTGAACTAGTATCTGATACGTCTCCAACGTATCTACTTTTCAAAACACTTTTGCCCTTGTTTTGGACTCTAACTTGCATGATTTGAATGAAACTAACCCGGACTGACGTTGTTTTCAGCAGAACTGCCATGATGTTGTTTTATGTGTAGAAAAGAGAAGTTCTCGGAATGTCCTGGAAATCCACGGAGGCACTTTTTGGAATTTATAAGAATTTTTGGCGAAAGAATTAATGCCAGGGGCCCACAGCCTGTCCGCGAGACAGGGGGGCGTGCCCCCCCTAGGGCGCGGCCTCCTATCTCATGGCCCCCCTGGACCTCCTCCGACCTCAACTCCAACTCCATATATTCCGTCTCAGGGAGAAAAAAATCAGAGAGAAAGTTTCATCGCGTTTTACGACACGGAGCCGCCGCCAAGCCCTAATCTCTCTCGGGAGGGCTGATCTGGAGTCCGTTCGGGGCTCTGGAGAGGGGGATTCATCGCCGTCGTCATCATCAACCATCCTCCATCACCAATTTCATGATGCTCACCGTCGTGCATGAGTAATTCCATCATAGGCTTGCTGGACGGTGATGGGTTGGATGAGATTTACCATGTAATCAAGTTAGTTTTGTTAGGGTTTGATCCCTAGTATCCACTATGTTCTGAGATTGATGTTGCTATGACTTTGCTATGCTTAATGCTTGTCACTAGGGCCCGAGTGCCATGATTTCAGATCGGAACCTATTATGTTTTCATGAATATATGTGTGTTCTTGATCCTATCTTGCAAGTCTATAGTCACCTATTATGTGTTATGATCCGACAACCCCGAAGTGACAATAATCGGGATACTTCTCGGTGATGACCGTAGTATGAGGAGTTCATGTATTCACTATGTGTTAATGCTTTGGTCCGGTTCTCTATTAAAAGGAGGCCTTAATATCCCTTAGTTTCCGCTAGGACCCCGCTTCAACGGGAGGGTAGGACAAAAGACGTCATACAAGTTCTTTTCCATAAGCACGTATGACTATTTACGGAATACATGCCTACATTACATTGATGAATTAGAGCTAGTTCTATATCACCCTATGTTATAACTATTGCATGAGGAATCGCATCCGGCATAATTATCCATCACTGATCCATTGCCTATGAGATTTTCATATATTGTTCTTCGCTTATTTACTTTTCCGTTGCTACTGTTACAACTACTGCAAAAACCCAAAACATTTATCTTTACTTTTGCTACCGTTACTATTATTATCATACCACTTTTGCTACTAAACACTTTGCTGCAGATACTAAGTTATCCAGGTGTGGTTGAATTGACAACTCAACTGCTAATACTCAAGAATATTATTTGGCTCCCCTTGTGTCGAATCAATAAATTTGGGTTGAATACTCTACCCTCGAAAGCTGTTGTGATCCCCTATACTTGTGGGTTATCAAGACTAATTTACGGCGCCGTTGCGGGAGCATAGCTCATTCTCGAGTCACTTGGGATTTACATCTGTTGATCACTATGAAGAACTTGAAAGACGCTAAGACCAAGATTTTGCCCTCAACTACGAGGGGAGGTAAGGAACTGCCATCTAGCTCTGCACTAGATTCTCCTTCCGTTATTAGTAAGCTTGCGACACCTAAACCTGCTACTGCTATGAATTCTGATATGTCGCATGCTATTGATGATGCCAAGTCTGCTATGCATGATGAAACTACTTCTGTGCGTGATACTACTTTGCCATTAGGTGAATTCTAGAAGAACAACTTGCTAGAGTTAGGGGGAATGAAAAATATTGAAGAACCTATTATTGATGATAGTGATGATGAAGGTTCCCCCAATGATTATGTATTACCTGTTGTTCCTAAGGGTTATGTTATGAATGAAAAAGCTGCTATGGAAATCCTTGCTTGTAATGATAGAAATGATCTTAAGAAATTATTAGCTAAATGGAAGCAGTAGTCTCTTAATGCTAGAATGAAACCCGATCCTGCTTTCGCTACTTCACCTATCTGTGTTACAGATAAGGATTATGAATTCTCTGTTGATCCTGATATTATTACTTTAGTTGAATCTGATCCTTTTTGTGGTCTTGAATCTGAAACTGTTGTGGCACATCTTACCAAGTTGAATGATACAGCCACCTTGTTTACTAATGATGAGAAGTCTCGCTATTTATATATCCTTAAGATATTTCCGTTCTCATTAAAGGGTGATGCTAAGACTTGGTATAACTCTCTTGCTCCTGGTTGTGTGCATAGTCCCCAGGATATGATTTATTACTTCTCTGCTAAATATTTCCCTGCTCACAAGAAACAAGCTGCCTTGCGGGGAATATATAATTTTGTGCAAATCAAAGAAGAGAGTCTCCCACAAGCTTGGGGGAGGCTTCTCCGATTACTTAATGCTTTGCCTGATCATCCTCTTAAGAAAAATGAAATACTTGATATCTTTTACAATGGACTAACCGATGCTTCCAAGGACTACTTGGATAGTTGTGCTAGTTGTGTTTTCAGGGAAAGAACAGTCGACGAAGCTGAAATACTATTGAATAATATGCTGACTAATGAAAATAATTGGACTCTTCCCGAGCCATTTCCTGAAGTTCCTGAAGTAATTCCTGAACCAATTGAGCCAACTCCTGAGCCTATTCCTAAACCTACTCTAAAGAAGAGAGGTGTTTTATTTCTCAGTCCTGAAGATATGCAAGAGGCAAAGAAATCAATGAAAGAAAAAGGTATTAAAGCTGAAGATGTTAAGAATTTACCTCCTATTGAAGAAATACACGGTCTTAATATACCGCCTAAAGAACCACATTGTCTTGATAACCCGACACAGGAAGTAAAGGTAAATTCTCTCTACAGATATGATAAAGTTGAAATACCCTCTACTAAATTTCATAGCCCGTGCTTAGATGAATTTGATGACTTTATGGCTAGGCAAGAAAGTTTTAATGCTTATGTTGGTAGAGAGTTAAAGAATAATGCTTTCGAGATAGGACACGTAGGTGATAATCTGGCTAGAGTTAAAGATGAACTTCACCATGTTAGCAAATATGCTTCTATGGTTGCTACTCAAGCTGAGCAAGTACTTAAAGCTCAAAATGATTTGCTTCATGAATTGAATAATAAAATGACTTTGCTGTTAGAGTGGCTACTAGAACTGGTAGAATGACTCAGAACCTTTGTATCCCGAAGGCCACCCTAAGAGAATCGAACAAGATTCTCAGAGAAATAATTTAGAGGCACCTAGTTCTTCTAAAAGAAGAAGAAGAAAACGATAGAACTTTGCATGCTTCTAGTGAACCTACTATAGACACACCCGAGAATCCCAATGATATTTCTATTTCGATGTTTGAAACACAATCGGTGATGAACATGAACCTAGTGATAATGTTAATGATAATGTTCATGTTGATGCTCAACCTAGCAAAGACAATGATGTAGAGATTGAACCTACTATTGATCTTGATAACCCACAATCAAAGAATCAACGTTATGATAAGAGAGATTTTGTTGCTAGGAAGCACGGTAAAGAAAGAGAACCATGGGTTCAGAAACCTATGCCCTTTCCTCCTAAGCCATCCAAGTCAAAGGATGATGAGGATTTTGAGCGCTTTGCTGAAATGATTAGACCCATTTTCTTACGTATGCGCTTAACTGATATGCTTAAAGTAAATCCTCATGCTAAGTATATGAAGGATATCATCACAAATAAAAGAAAGATACCGGAAGCTGAAATTTCCACCATGCTTGCTAATTACACTTTTAAGGGTGGAATACCAAAGAAACTTGGAGATCCGGGTGTACCAACTATACCATGCTCTATTAAAAGAAATTATGTTAGAACTGCTTTATGTGATCTTGGAGCCGGTGTTAGTGTTATGTCTCTCTCTTTATATCGTAGACTTGAATTGAATAAGTTGACACCTACTGAAATATCTTTGCAAATGCCTGATAAATCAACTGCTATACCTGTCGGTATTTGTGAGGATGTGCCTGTTGTGGTTGCAAATGTCACTATCTTAACGGGCTTTGTTATTCTTGATATTCCTGAGGACGATAGTATGTCTATTATGCTTGGTAGACCTTTTCTTAATACTACAGGGGCTGTTATTGATTGCAACAAAGGCAATGTCACTTTTCATGTTAATGGCAGTGAGCATATGGTACACTTTCCGAGGAAACAATCTCAAGTTCATAGTATCAATTCTATTGAAAAAGTTCCAACTATTATTTTTGGAGGTTTTGAATTTCCTCTCCCTACTGCCAAGAAAAAGTATGATATTCTTATTGTTGGGGATTTTCATATCCCCGTTGAGGTAACTTAGTGTTATTCGAAATTCTCCGGTTCCGTGTTACTCGGAATGAGTTTGTTAACAAGACTTGATCAACCTTGTTAGTGGATTCATTTTGATGATCACGAGACGGATGAAACTAGAAGGCACAACCTTCTGTACCCTCTTTTTACTTTCTGTTATTTAGAATAAATAAAGAAAAAAATAGTATTATCCGTCTGTTTTTTGAATTATCCGTGCATTAAAAAATAGTCCGAAAATAAAAGTGCTCCAAATGCCCTGCAAATCTAGTATGATTTTTTCTGGAATATTTGAGGATTTTAGGCACTGAAAACACTGCAGGAGGGCCAAGCACCAGGCCACGAGAGAGGAGGGCGCGCCCCCCCTGTAGGGCGCGCCACTGTCTTGTGGCCCCCTGGTGGCCCCCTCCATTTATGCCAGCACCCACACACTTCATCTTCTACCCAAAAAAATCCCCATCCAGCTCAAGCATGAGTTCTAGCTCGTTTTGCTGCGATTTTCGATCTCTTAGCTCAAAGCTCCATTCGCAAAACTGCTTTGGGAGATTGTTGCTTGGTATTTGACTCCTCCATTGGTCCAATTAGTTTTTGTTCTAGTGCTTCATTCATTGCAAATTTTTGCTGCATAAGTGACCATGTTCTTGAGCTTGCATGTTAAATTTTTGAGGTCCCAAGCAATTCCAATGCATGATATAGGCTCTAGGCACTTATAGGAGTAGTCACTATCAATCTTGTTTAGTTTTATTCACTTCTATTTTGAAGTTACTAAAATTTCAGAAATTTTCAGAAAAAGAAATATGCTTAAAAGAATGTACCAAGGAGGTTCCTCGGCAAAGAAAGGGCTAAGGATTGCTATACGTGAACAAGATGTTAATTTGCCAAGGGACGCAAATGTACGGGCTTGTGAGTGGCCATCCAATGATTTTATGGTCGAAGCAGGCTTCAAGAAGGAATTTGACGCATATGTGCGTAATGCCGAGCTGGAGGACTTCTTACAAGATAAGTGTCCTCAATATTATCAATTGACCGATTCCTTTGTGCGGAGGTTTGAATATATTTCTGCGCGTAATTCTCCTAGTGTCATGTTTGATATTTATGATACATCTTATACCATGGATTTAGAGGATTTCACAATCGCTTGCAAACTCCTTGATGGGGTAATATCAATGATCCTCGCAAATCTGAATTTAGAGATTTTCTTGCTAGTATTACCGTGGGAGAATCTAGGGACATAGCACAAGCTACCATAGGGAGCATTCATTTTCCTGCTATACATTATTTTGCTCTCTTTATTGGTAGATGCATTAACGGTAAGGACGAAGTATGTCACATGTGTGCTCCTGATCTTTGTGTCCTCAAGAGTGCTGCGTCAAAGTTATAAGGGTTATAACTTGGGGCAATAGTTGCACGAGGTTGCGAATAATAGTAGAAGGGAGATTTCTTTGGAGGAATTTATGCAACCCGTGTGGCTAACTTTCTTAATATAGCTCCACGAGAGGGGATATGATTGTACCTCCTGTTTATTTGGATAAAGAAGCTATGTTTGATCATCATTTTCTTGAGAGGAATGAACAATTCCTCCATTATCGACTAATCTATGACAGACATTAACGTCGTCCTCATTACTCTTCCTGCTCCCTACCTTTTTGATTATTAGGCAAAATGAAGATATGTTGTCACCAGGGGAAGAAGCAACTGAATACGAGAGGGAATGGAGGCAGCTCGCCGACACGCTGCTGCTTTCAGAGGCGGTCGCCTCTGATCTCAATACTACCCCAGCCACTTATGGATATCACCAAAGCGGTCATTGGTATTAAACCAACTTAGGCCAAAAGCCTAAGCTTGGGGGAGTACGTGTTTCTCACCGACTTTACATTCATGTTCACACACTAGTTGTCGGTGCTCATACTCTTTCATTGTATTATCCATGTTAGTTTAAATTTCTTTTTCTAGTTTTCTTCTTGTGTGTTTGATAAACCTTGAGAAAAACCAAAAAAATTAGTTAGTTTAATTTCCATGCTTGTAGTAGAATTAAAATGAAAACCCAAAAAGATTTCTAATTCTTCTTCTTACTTGTTGGGAGCTTTCCTGTGTAAATAGTTTTATTTTCTTTTCTTTCCTTTGGGGGTCGAGAAGACCATATTGAAAATGCTTAGTGGCTCTTATATGCATGATTGTTTATTTAATTTAGAGCCCATATTACTTGTCTTCTCTCTTGAGTTGAATGCTTGCAGATTCCAGCTTAGTCCAATGCACGTGCACTCTTATTATTATACACATCGCTTCGGTCGCAAGTGAAAGGCAATAATGACGATATATGATGGACTTATTGGGATGAGAAAAGCTGGTATGAACTCGACCTCTCTTGTTTTTGTAAATATGATGAGTTCATCGTTCCTGAGTCAGCTATTATGAAGTAAACATATTTGCAATGACATTTAGAGATTATAGTTACTTGTGCCATGCTTGATTAGCTATGAGTTATAATGGTTTACCTTGCGTGCCAACATGCTATTAGAATGATTATGATGTGATATGATGGGATGGCATCCTCCTTTGAATGAATTAAGTGACTCGAATTGGCACATGTTCACACATGTAGTTGAATCAAATCAACATAGCCTTCACGATATTTATGTTCATGGTAGATTATATCCTACTCATGCTTGTACTCGGTGTGAATTAATTTTAATGCATGTTTACGACTGTTGTCGCTCTCTCAGTTGGTCGCTTCCCAGTCTTTTGCTAGCCTTCACTTGTACTAAGCGGGAATACTGCTTGTGCATCCAAACTCCTTAAACCCCAAAGTTGTTCCATATGAGTCCACTATACCTTCCTATATGCGGAATTTACCTGCCGTTCCAAGTAAATTTGTATGTGCCAAACTCCAAACGTTCAAATGAAATTCTGTTTTGTATGCTCGAGCAGCTCATGTTTCAACTAGGGCTGCCTATATCTTCCATGCTAGGTGGGTTATTCTCAAGAGGAGTGGACTCCGCTCCTCATTCATGAGAAAGGCCAGAACAGGATGCCCAATCCCATGATCCAAAAGATCAAAGCAAATCAAAATAATTAAACAAAACTCCCCAGTGGCTGTTGTATGTTGGAGGCACTTTCGTTGTTTCGAGCAAGCCATGGATTGATGCTTGTTGGTGGTTGGGGGAGTATAAACCTTTACCATTCTGTTTGGGAACTGCCTATAATGCATGTAGTATGGAACATATAGCCATCTCATAGTTGTTGCGTTGACAACAAAAGTATGCCGCTCAAAATGTTATTCAATCTCTATTTTAAAATCGAGCTCTGGCACCTCTACAAATCCCTGCTTCCCTCTGCGAAGGGCCTATCTATTTACTTTTATGTTGAGTCATCATCCCTTCTTATTAAAAAGCACCCTCTGGAGACCACACTATCATTTGCATTCATTATTATTGGTTTATATTTGGTATGACTTGACTGGATCTCTTTTACCATGAATTACAATGTTTAGTCAGTCCTTGATCTTTAAAGGTGCTCTGCATTTATGTTTTATGGTCTCGTAAAGGGCTAGCGAGATACCATTTTGTTATATCATGTTATGATTATTTTGAGAAAGTGTTGTCATCCGAGTTTTATTATTATGGCTCGCTAGCTGATTATATTATTGATATGAGTAATTGTGAGACCTATGTGTTATTGTGAGTATGGTTAGTTCATAATATTTGCTGAAACTTGAATGCTGGCTTTTCATGTTTACAACAACAAGAGCAAACAAAGTTTGTAAAAGTTTTTCTTTATCACTTTCAGTTTATCAACTGAATTGCTTGAGGACAAGCAAAGGTTTAAGCTTGGGGGAGTTGATACGTCTCCAACGTATCTACTTTTCCAAACACTTTTGCCCTTGTTTTGGACTCTAACTTGCATGATTTGAATGAAACTAACCCGGACTGACGTTGTTTTCAGCAGAACTGCCATGATGTTGTTTTATGTGTAGAAAAGAAAAGTTCTCGGAATGTCCTGGAAATCCACGGAGGCACTTTTTGGAATTTATAAGAATTTTTGCCAGGGGGCCCATAGCCTGTCCACGAGACAGCCCCCCCCCCTAGGGCGCGGCCTCCTATCTCATGGGCCCCCTGGACCTCCTCCGACCTCAACTCCAACTCCATATATTCTGTCTCGGGGAGAGAAAAAATCAGAGAGAAAGTTTCATCACGTTTTACGACACGGAGCCGCCGCCAAGCCCTAATCTCTCTCGGGAGGGCTGATCTGGAGTCCGTTCGGGGCTCCGGAGAGGGGGATTCGTCGCCGTCGTCATCATCAACCATCCTCCATCACCAATTTCATGATGCTCACCGCCGTGCGTGAGTAATTCCATCGTAGGCTTGCTTAGACGGTGATGGGTTGGATGAGATTTACCATGTAATCAAGTTAGTTTTGTTAGGGTTTGATCCTAGTATCCACTATGTTCGAGATTGATGTTGCTATGACTTTGCTATGCTTAATGCTTGTCAGTAGGGCCCGAGTGCCATGATTTTAGATCCGAACCTATTATGTTTTCATGAATATATGTGTGTTCTTGATCCTATCTTGCAAGTCTATAGTCACCTATTATGTGTTATGATCCGACAACCCCGAAGTGACAATAATCGGGATACTTCTCGGTGATGACCGTAGTTTGAGGAGTTCATGTATTCACTATGTGTTAATCCTTTGGTCCGGTTCTCTATTAAAAGGAGGCCTTAATATCCCTTAATTTCCGCTAGGACCCCGCTTCAACGGGAGGTTAGGACAAAAGACGTCATACAAGTTCTTTTCCATAAGCACATATGACTATTTACGGAATACATGCCTACATTACATTGATGAATTGGAGCTAGTTCTATATCACCCTATGTTATAACTATTGCATGAGGAATCGCATCCGGCATAATTATCCATCACTGATCCATTGCCTATGAGCTTTTCATATATTGTTCTTCGCTTATTTACTTCTCCGTTGCTACTATTACAACTACTACAAAAACCCAAAACATTTATCTTTACTTTTGCTACCGTTACTATTATTATCATACCACTTTTGCTACTAAACACTTTGCTGCAGATACTAAGTTATCCAGGTGTGGTTGAATTGACAACTCAACTGCTAATACTCAAGAATATTCTTTGGCTCCCCTTGTGTCGAATCAACAAATTTGGGTTGAATACTCTACCCTCGAAAGCTGTTGCGATCCCCTATACTTGTGGGTTATCAGTATCTAAAAAGGCTTATATTTATGAACGGAGGGAGTATATGGCATTTTATTCCAACAGACGTTTTCACTATGAGGTGGGGCATAGCTTGAGCAAACCCACCCGCCACCCAAGGCGTCGGCCGAGTTTAGAATTAGAAGAGAGAAACGAGGAGGAGAGCTAGCAGTAGCACGGACGCTGTTGTCAGATGGGACTTGTGTTTATAGAATAGGAGTACTGAGCACTCGTGCCTCTATTTTAGGGAAAAATTAGTCGTATGTCTAGTACTACCACTAGTTAGGTGCGTGCGACCTATAGCTGTCATCACTTTAGGTCTCCTTTTCGAACCGCGGCTACGCTTCACAGTACATATTTTTCTCGCATTTATCGTCCTATATGTACTCCTAGGCTATTTCCACGTGCTCCCATTCGCCGACATGTGGGACAAAGAGCATATGGTCGTAGTGCATGCACGACTCGGAGCATATGCCGGGGATTACATGCAAACCCCCCGCAGAAGAATAAATAAATGAATGAATTACTACATGAAACCGGATTATTTTCGTGGAAACCGGAGCACGTTCATTGAATTTTGGACATAACACGTTTATAAAAAATGACCGGACCTAAACCAGTCTAAGGGCCTCTTTTATTTTTCCCGCCAAAAAAGGGCATCTTTGATTCGCAGGATACTAAAAACACAGGAATGGGGAAAGTATGATGGCGATGAACCGAGACGAGGAGAACTCTAACTCAGTTAGAGGTTAGAGTTAGATTCTAACCCTGAACTAACTCTAAACCAAAGAGGTGTATGGATGGCAGGGTTATATTGACAATAAATGCTCTATCTCAATCATTTGACTACTTTGGACCCTATTTTTAGTTAGACTAAAATAAGTCCCTTGGATCCAAGCACCCTCTTGGTATGGTCGGCTCTTCTGTGGGCTCCTCCGCTCACAATTGACATAAACGATCCATCTATACAAATCAAGCATGCAAAACATGATAATTTTTACTTTGTCCATACAAATGAGATATCCCACTTAAACACACAAGTCGTCAATCAAGCTTCACAAAATAAAAAAAACACTTCATGAAACAAAGAATGAGCTAACTCATCACGGAAGTCATTCACGATAGGGAGGGATCCCTGAGCCCCTCACGCACCGAGGGAGGAGCTCGCCATCGTCACTCTGGAGGAAGGCTCTGTAGAGCCCAAGCCCCGAACCCCCCGGCCTTGCCCTTGCGAGTTGAGGTCGACACCGGCATGGGTAGCAGGGCCGCTTGCCGCCGACTGGGAACTTAATCTTTGGGCCTCTAGTAATAATGCAAGCCTGTAACTGTCGGGGAAGCTGATCGTGACCCACGAACACCTATGGGACCGGCGGACCGAGTCCCTTTTGGTTCGGAGGGGGGCGGAGATTGCACGAAGAGCAGATCGAGGCGATGCACACGAGCAGTTTACCCAGCTTCGGAGCTCTCCGGAGAGATAATACTCCTACTGCTACTTAGTTGATTGTATTGTGTTCTTGCTAGGGAGCAATGGGAGCTACAAAACCTAGCTTGAGTGAGTGTAGTCTCGAATGAGTCGAATGAACGAACCCCTTCTCGTTGCACATGGGCCTCCTTTTATAGGCTCAAGGGTCTCCGGCAGTGGCAACGTAGATGAGGGTACAAATGGAAAAACAGTAGTTGGTACACCGACTTGTACAAAGGTACTCTACCTAACTCTGACGGCAAGGGACAAGAGCAATAAATGCCCGTCCATGTCACCTAAACAGTGCAGAAAGGGACCGTTAGGGGCGCCACCGCTCGCCACGATGGCACCCCTATCAGCGCCGCTTACCGCTGCTCTCCGCTGGCTGCACAGCCTCTTGACACGCACGCCTGGAATGGCCCCATGGCGACACGTTGGTGGATGAGCTGGAGCGGAGATGAAGAGAGGTTGCCTGCCGCGGCAAGCACCTTGCCGCGGCTGAATCCTTGTCGCGCTCGGGAGCTTGTCGCTCACCAAGCCTTCCGGGCAAGCTCCTCTTGCCGGGGTCTTGCCCTCTGCGTGCCTTGGGTGGCCTTCCCGGCAAGCTCCTCTTGCCGGGGCCTTGAATATTCTGCTCTTGAATGGCTCCAAAAGAGCCGCGGAGGACCTTGGCGGTCACTAGGCAAGCCCTGCCGCGGGGTGCTGCAACTGCCCGTGCACGAGTTCGGGATACTAGGGTACCCTACTCAAGATACACGACAGAGCCCCGGGCCTGGGCCACACACGGCGCCAAACTCTGTTGGGCGGGCCCAAAAGCATTACGGCGGCAGCGCTGCCTAGATCACGCCGTTACTCGCTCCGGACCCACCACGTCTCCCACGAACAGCACGCTATTGATCGCGCGTCGTGGGGAGAGATCGTGGGGGTTTCTTTAATCGGAAAAGCGGAATGCCCGCCCCCTCTCAATCCTTATAAGTAGGGGAAACAGGGGCAAGACGCCCACCTTGCCATTGTTGTCACATCAAAAACCACCGCCGCTCCCCCCTTCTTCTCAAGTCCGAAGAGAGCGACGCCCCGCCCCCCATTGCCACCGGCGCCATCAACGCCGTCGGACTCCTCCACCTCCTCCGCCATGGCTCCGAAAGACGACAAGGGGAAAGGCGTGAAGTCGGCCGAGGCGCAGCGGCTCGCGGCGCTGCGGAAGGAGCGGGCCACCTTGACCCCTTTCGGCGCTTAAAGGAGCTGCGGAGGGTACTACCTCTTCGGTCAACGGAGACGCGGGCGCATCCGCGCACGAGGGTGATCTCCGCAGCCGCATTCGAGAAGGTTTCTGTCGGGTACCCCTTCTTCGCGCTTTTCTTCTACTGCGGGCTCTGCCCGCCCTTTTCCGAATTCTTTTGCGACATCATGAACACCTACGGTCTCCGCCTCCTTGATTTCACCCCAACGCTGTCTCGACCATGGCGGTTTCGCACACCTTTGCGAAAACTTTGTCGGAGTCCACCCAAATGTAGCCCTCTTCCGCCACTTCTTCATGCCTCGCGTTGAGAGGAGAGCCGCTTTGGGAGGATTGCTTGGATCTCCGGGATCGGCAAGAAAGAAGCGTATCTGGAAGGAGAGCTCCGTAGCAAGTGGGAGGAGTGGAGAGCCGATTGGTGTTGGATTATTGAGGAAAACCCGCAGCCCTTCACCGCCCAACGCCAAAATCCCATAGTGCGCGGCAACGATTGGAGCAACTTGGCGCCAGAGGATGCTAGGCTGAAGATTGCCGTGACCCGGATCTTGCGCCTCAGGCATGCCGGGCTCACTGTAGGCGCTGTTGGCGCGGATTTCCTTCGCCGCCGCATCGCTCCCTTGCAGGAGAGGACGAGACCTGCTTGGGAGTTCCAAAATGCGGCAGACATCATGAGGCTGCGCCGGGCCTCAACTGGAACTTCACCGTCTTGGAGCTGGGCGCGATCTTCTTGGAGCTGTTCAAGCAAGACCAGATCACCCCGAGTGGTTCATGTTGCCGAGGGGGTCGTCCCTTTGTGCAACAACTCTTCGCTTGACCGCATCCGATGCGATGATGCCGCCAGCGATTCCCATGGGATCGCTCCAACTTGGCAAGAGCCCGCCGACGACGTCGTCTGCAGTTCTTCGACAGCTTGGAAGAAGTGCCGATCCGCGCCGACGAGCGAAGTGGCTCACCCGCGACACCACCGACGCCGAAGCTGCAGCGCGCCATCGCCACCAGGCTGGAGGAGGCGGTGGAAGCTGCTGCCGTGAATTCGGGTTCACCGTGGAGGCGGAGGCAGCCGAGGCGGCAAGCCTTGCCGACCGAGAGGAGCTTGCGGCGCGGAGGAGCAGGCCGAGCCTCGATGCCGAGCGAGCGAGCCTGCCGGGCGCCTCCCCCAACCTTTAGATAGCTTGTCTCGGGAGGAGCCCGCAGCTCCACCAAGAAGGCGCCTCCGCAAGACCGGGGAAGTGGCGGGGCGGCAACGGGCCAACAACCGTCGCGCCACGACGACGCTGCTTCCACCACGGCAAGCTCATTGCAGCGGGGCGCCACGTTGCCACAAAGAATCGGGGCGGGCCTTCTGGGACCACGGCTCCAGCACCCGACAAGCGTCCGAGGGAGCCTACTCTTCCAGCTCGTCGCACCGGAGGCGGAGCGGAATTCGACTACTCCGCACTCAGCTCCGAGGAAGAAGAAGAAGAGTAAGATCTTGTCGCTGTACTTGTAAACCTTCAATTTGCTGCTTTGTCTTGTATCTGATTTGCTTCATTTTAAACTCTTTCCTTTTTCAGGACGCTGGCTCAGAGGGCGTCGAAGAGAGCCAAGACCCCGGTGGTTGTCATCGAAGACGATCCCCCCGTGGCGACAGGAGGCGCGTCTGAGACCCCTTTGCGGGACCCGGCAACCCTTCCTCAGAGCAGCCCCCAGCACAGCCCCCAGCGTAAGTAATCAGTTTATTTCTTACGGTCAGGTGTGCATGGGTGCTTCTTCTTTTCTGACATCTGACTTGTTGATTTGTGTAGGAGCAGAGCAGCTTCATCAGGAGGGCCCAGAAGTCGCTCCCGAAATTCTGTCTACTTCAACTACGCCGCCAAGGGAGAACTCTCCGGCAGGGGAGTGCTCTCCGGCAAGGGAGGCTTCTCCGACAAGGGAAGCTTCTCCGCCAAGGGACATCACCAGTGATCCTCCGGTGGTCGAGACCATGGCTGCAGACCCCATCGCAGGTAATCTTCTTGCATGACAATTTCCCTTGGGTTCTTTTTCTTCTTTTCAAACATTTGCTTGACTGTTCTTTCTTTTTCTGATTGTCAGATCCATCTACCGGAGAGCCGATGGAGACTGAGGTTGCCGGCGAGGAGGACGTGCGCGGCAACAATGACGACACCGCCAACATGGAGGAGGAGGCCGGCGCCGATGGGTCCGCTGGCGAGGAGGCCGCCAAGGCTGCTGCCGCAAAAGGCTGGGAGGGTTCAGCGATCGTCTTGACGACCTCTGGCAGCGCGAGGAGCGCCAGGCGCTACACCGACCGCCGATCCCCCCGCCACCGATGCAGCACCAGGCTCCGAAGAGCCCCAGCCCGGCGCCTATCTGAAGGCCGGTGACGGCGTCTTCATCAAGCTCCCATGGGTGTCGAGCTCCAGGGCGCCGGTCGAGGGGGAGACTTTCGACGAAGAGCTGCTCGCCTCCGCTGGGCTGTCGCTAGTTGACGCGCCAAGCAGCAGCAGTGGCGAGTCTGAGGAGGAGCAGCTACTGAAGAAGCTGCTGTCGCTCTACCGCGCCCGACAAGCTAAGCTGGAGTCCCGGGAAACACTTGTCGCGAGGGCGGGAGCGGACATGGAGAAGCGCGCAGAAGAGCTCCGGCGCGCCAACCAGGAAACTCTCCGGGATGTAGCAGAAGCGCGGGAGCAACTCTCCGAAGAACGCACGGCCTTCATCCTTGAGAAGGCTGAGGTCGAGGAGCAGCAAAGGCTTGCCGGCGAGAAGCTATCTGTGCAAGAAGGCGAGCTGGCGCAGCGGAAGATCAACCTCGACAGTTATGAGGAAGATCTTGCCACGCGCGAGCAATCAATTGGCGGAGCTCTCAAGGAAGCAAAGGACGCTGCCGCAGCTGCCGAGGCCGCCAAGAAGGAGTTGGAGACGAGGGTGACGCAGCTGGAGGCCACCCTCCAGAAGAGCGGCGAGGAGGTCACCGCGCTGAAGCACGAGCGCGAGAAGGACGCCTACACTCTTGGCGAGTTGCAGGGCCGTTTCGCTAAGAAGATCAAAGAGCTCGACGCCGCCAAGGACTCCAAGGCAGATCTTGAGCTGAAGCTGTCCACCCTGACGGAGACGTTGGACGGCGCCAAGGAGCGGGAAGTGGGTTTACTGGAGAAGATCAAGACCAATGAGGAGCTGCTGGCGAACGCCACGAACGCCCATAATACCTTCAAAGAGAACGTGATGCACTGGACGGAGGGTCTTGTGGATACTGCCGCCGCCATTGACAAGGAGCTAATGGAGATGGGGATGGTGGATCTCGGGTACTCCACCGACGAGCATCTCCAACCTAGCGCCAAGCTCAGCCTGTTCCTCAAGGGCGTGGTGGCGGCCTCCAGCGCTCCGGAGGAGATCCCAAAGCAGCTGGCCGACGAGTCACGCCCGATCTGCGCAGGAGCCCTCGGAAGGTGTTGATGAAGGTGGCCTTCCGCAATCCAGCGTCGGCTTTGCCAACGCCCTCAAGTCCCTGCCGCCGATCGCCGACGTTGAAGCGCTCAAGGCCCTTGTCGCACCATTGTGGACAGGGTGGCGGAGTCAAGAGGTTGATGGCGACCGCGTGGACTAGGCCGCCAAATTTATCTTTCCTTTGTCGCTGCAGACCATGTTCAGGAGAACAATTTATTAGATCTGCGACAAGTTGTTTTGTAATATACTCTATCTTAGGCAAACGATTACAATGTTATTTCCTTTACTCGATTCCTTCCTTTGTATGTTTGTTCCCTACGCTTTTAGGGAACTTGTCGCTATGGCACTTTTGCTTGAAGCGCCGAGTCTTGAACGTCGGCAGCTTCTGGCTGTGCCGCCTCCGACAAGCAACCTTGTCGCAACTAGTTGCAGCTCACTTAAATTGTTGAGCGGACTCGAAACAAAGTAAGGGCGCGACCAGCCACGAGTTGGTTCCTCCGCGCACAGGTTTTCCATACAAAGTACTATCGTTCGAGGAAGATAACTCTTAAAAATTTAAAAACTGATTGCTCAAACTTTGGCAACTTAGCTTTTCTGTCGTTCGCTTCCCGGTAAGGTGAAACTTCCTCGAGCGACACTTGGTGTCCCACACCATTATCTTCTCCTTCCCCCCCGGCTAACTTGTGGGCAAAGGAACCTTCCTTTCTTTTGAGAAGAAAGAAGAGAAAATAAAGTTATGGAGCCTGATGGCTCGTTATTGCTTACCGGGTGTGGATGCTGCACAAAATGTTAGATAACACATGCATAAAGGATTATGAAAGCATGCATTTGACAAGTTGCGTGCAACACATGAGCTTTACTGATGCACGGGGTCTGCGCCCGGCTTTGTACAAAGGATTACATGCAACATCGGCAAGACTTGTACAAAAGGTGGTTGCCGGAACAGGTACCGGCAACCGCGCCCTATGGGTAAAACTTACGAAGATGCTCAATGTTCCAGGAGTTGCTCACCGGAATGCCATCTTCGGTCTCAAGGCAGACAGCGCTGGGCCTAGTGACTCGTTTCACCCGATAAGGGCCTTCCCACTTTGGCGTCAACTTGTTGGAATTCTTGGCGGATTGAACGCTACCAAGAACAAGGTCGCCTTCCTCGAAGCTTCGGCACTAACTTTGCGGCTATGGTAGCGACGCAAAGCTTGCTTGGTAACGAGCAGCTCGTCAATGACTTGAAGACGATCCTCCTCGAGGAGCAAAGGCCATCTTGTCGCAGCTGCTCTTGCTCAAGCTCATCATAGCGAGCACTCGAGGTGATCCGTATACGAAGTTTCGTGGGAGAACTGCCTCTGCTCCATAGACTAGAGCAAAGGTGTCCGGCGGTGGCTCGATTTGGCGTCGTCTGATCGACCAAAGAACCACCGCAGCTCCTCAATCCAGCTTTCTTCCGCACTTGTGCAGCCCGTCGAAAGTTCTGGTCTTGAGTCCTCGCAGCACTTCAGCGTTTGCCCTCTCGCTTGACCGTTGCTCCTTGGGTGAGCAATGAAGCAAGCAGCACCTTGGCGCCAAGATCTTGGACGTATTGCATGAAGGTGCGACTCGTGAATTGTGTGCCGTTGTCGGTGATGATCCGGTTAGGGATCCCAAAATGACAAACAATTGACCAAGAACTTGATCACGACCGTGCTGTCACCTTCCTCATCGCTTCCACTTCCGGCCACTTTGTGAACTTGTCGATTGCGACGCACAAGTACTCAAAGCCCCGACAACTTCGGGAAAAGGGCCGAGGATGTCGAGCCCCAGACCAAAAATGGCCGGATAAAGGGATCGTGCCCGAGAGGTTGAGCTGGCTGGTGTATCTGCTTGGAATGGAACCGCACGCTTCACACTTGGTTACTTGTGCATTGCATCACGGGGCTGTCGGCGAAGAAACCTTGCCGGAAAGCTTTGCTGCAAGTGCTCTTGCGCCAATGTGGTGACCACATATGCCTCCATGTATCTCTCGCCAACAGCTTCGCCCATCTTCCCGATGAATACACTTCAATTTCACTCCGTTGAGTCTTCTTACATGCAGATGTTGTCAACAAACTGGTACATACTTGACTGCCGGGCTACTCTTTCCGCTTCTTCTTGCTCTTCGGGAAGTTCTCCTGTCTGAAGGAAATGGATGATCTGTTGCGCCCATGCTGGAGCTTGCGGCTCGATAACAAGGACTAAAGGCACATCTGCTGCTGCGGGAACATCCGCTTCGACGACAAGAACCTGTAGCTCGGCCGAGCTTGATGTTCCCAGCAAGCTTGCCGAGCAAAACTTGTCGGGAGCGCTCGCTTCAACGAAACAAACCACAGGGCTTGTCGGACAGACTGCTCCTCAAAGACTCTTGGTGTTGATCTTGGGGACCTTCATGGCGGCGGTTTCGGTAGCTCTGCGGAAAATAGTCACCGAAATCAACTTCCTCTTCTTGTTCTGTCCGCTTGATGGCGTTAGCTTGGTTGAGTCAGCTTGAGCACAAAAATTCCTGGTTCCATGTGTAACTTGAGTCGCGCGCACTTTGACAGCCATCGGCAATATCATTCTCGAGCTCTTGGAACATGTTCCATTTGCGTGCCTTCAAAGTGCTCTTCTAGTTTTCTCACTTCATCAACGTAGGCTTCCATCAATGGACTCGATAATCTTTGTTTACTTGGCGGACGACAAGCTGCGAGTCACCCCGACAATGAGCTTCTTGATCCCAAGGTCTTCGCAATCTCGAGACCGCAAGCAAACCTTCATACTCTGCAGTATTGTTTGTTGCTTGCTCCTTGGGAAAGTGCATCCGGACTATGTACTTGAGGTGCTCTCCGGTGGGTGCGATAAGCAACACGCCGCACCGCGCCTTGCAGCGAGAAGGCACCATCAAAGTACATCAGCCACTCTTTACTTGCTTCCTTGACGGGATGCTCGTCTCGAATTTCTTCATCTTGCGTCAAGGCCCATTCTGCTATAAATTCTGCCAATGCTCGCTCTAGATAGTTGAAGTGCTTTCAAACTTGAGGCCAAAGCTTGATAGTTCCAGCGCCCACTCGACAATCCTGCCTGTTGCTTCGGATTTTGCAATATCCTCTTCAGCGGAAAGCGAGTGACGATCGTTATCTCATGTGCTTGGAAGTAATGGCGCAGCTTTCGAGGCCATGAGGAGGCCGAAAGCAATTTCGCACACCGTAGTACCTTGACCTAGCCCCAGAGAAGGGAACTAAAAGTACACTGGGCGCTGCACCATCCTTTTCTGCATCTTCTCGCAATCCTGCGCAGATCCGTTCTTATCGGGACCAGAGCTTGTCGGTGAAGCCCCCTGCTTGTCGCTGGATGTAACTGCCATGGTTGCCGGCCCATCATCCGCATCCCTCTCCGCTACTAACGCAGCACTAACCACTTGATTGGTTGCCGCTATGTATAGCAGCAACTTCTCTTGTGGCCTAGGTGCGACAAGTATTGGAGTGGAGGACAGGTACCTCTTTAAGTCCTGCAGCGCAGCCTCCGCTTTGGGAGTCCATTTCATTGGACCTGCCTTTTTCAAAATCTTGAAAAATGGCAGGGCGCGCTCACCAGACCTAGAGATAAACCTGCTGAGAGCAGCCACGCAACCGGCAAGTCTTCTTACATCCTTGACGCGCTTTGGTGCTTCAATCTGCTCAATGGCTTTGATCTTGTTGGGATTGGCTTCAATTCCTCGCTGAGACACGAAGAACCCGAGAAGCTTGCCGGAAGGAACTCCAAACACGCACTTCTCGGGGTTGAGCTTGAGGTTGATCTTGCGCAGATTTGCAAAGATCTCATCTAAATCTTGAACCAGGGTTGCTTTGTCATTGCTCTTGACCACTATGTCATCCATGTAGGCTTCTACATTTCTGTGCATTTGGGGCTCAAAAGCGTCATGGACTACTCTTGCAAACGTTGAACCAGCATTCTTTAGCCCAAAGGGCATCCGTATAAAAACAAGATGTGCCACATGGGGTGATGAACGCGGTTTTCTTCATCCTCTTCGCCATGAAGATCGATGATATCCGAGTATGCATCAAGAAATGAAAGCAAATCACATCCAGCCGTGGAGTCAACAATCTGGTCGATACGCGGCAAGGGAAATGGGTCTTTGGGACAAGCTTTATTAACATCTGTGAAGGTCGATACAAAGTCTCCATTTCCCATTTGCCTTCGTACAACTACCGGATTGGCCAACCACGTGGGATGGAGCACTCCTCTAACAAGGCCCGCTGCTTCCAACTTCTTGATCTCTTCTGCTATGAATTCTTGGCGCTCCACTGCCTGTTTTCTGACTTTTTGCTTGACGGGCCGCACATGAGGGCAGACAGCTAGGTGGTGCTCAATTACTTTCCTGGGAACACCGGGGATGTCAGACGGTTGCCATGCAAACACATCGACATTCGCCCGCAGGAAAGCAATGAGCGCCTTCCTATTTAGGGTCGAGAGTGGCACCGATGGTGAAGGTACCACCGGCCGCCCTCCTTGGCGGGCACCTTCTTGGTCTTCGTGGAGCTGCCATCATCTTCCTGCACTTGCCGGTGGAGCTCGATGGTGCGCCCTCGACGGTAGTGCAGCACCAAGAGGTGCGCTTGCGGAGTGGGCATCGAACTCTTGCCGGCAAGGTGGTCTTCTTCTTCTCCCGGAGCTTCAGTGCAAGTGATTTGCTATCCGTCGCAGCTGCTGCATCCCGGTAAATCTTGTCGGCGCAGATAAGAGCATCTTTCTTGTCGCCATGAACAGAAATGACACTTATCGGGCCGGGCATCTTGAGCAAATTGTATGCATAATGAGAGGCTGCCATGAACTTGGCGAGTGCTGGACGGCCAAGTATTCCGTTGTAGGGCAACGGGAAATCAGCAACGTCGAATGTGACCCTCTCAGTCCTGAAATTCAGTTCGCTGCCAAACGTTACCGGCAACATGATCTTCCCCTTTGGCTTGCTCCTTCCTGGGTTGATTCCTTGGAAAGTGCCAATCTCTTCGAGCTCGCTGTCAGGGATTTGAAGCTTCTGGAGCACTGCGGAGGAGATCAGGTTTAAGCCGGCCCCGCCGTCAACTAGCATCTTGGTGACCTTGAGGTTGCGGATAGTTGGTGAGACCAACATCCGCAAGCACCCGACCGCAGTTACGCGATCAGGGTGGTCCTCAATATCGAAGATGATAGGCGTGCTGGACCATTTCAAAGGCCTGCGTGACTCTACGGATGGTTCTGCTGCATTAACCTCCCGCATCCATTGCTTGATTTGGCGGTGTGAGGTATGCAGAAAAGCACCGCCGTCAACGCAGAGGACCTCCGTGGCTTTCTGAAACTCCTGCTCATCAGCTTCATCGTCTTCCATGTCTTCATCGTCATCGCTCGTCTTCATCCTTATCGCGGCCGCGGGAGGTCTGTCTCCTTATCACTGCTTGGCCTTTTGCGGCGGCGTCCTCCCGCCGGGTCGCTTCTTGCTAGCTGCCCCAAAGACCTTCCTGGGCCTTCTCCTTGTCTCGCCGCTCGACTCAGCCTTCTGCGGTTCAACAAGCTGCTCGACTTTCTTGCAGCTCGGAGGTCATGGCCCTTGGTGCGGTGAATCTTGCAAGATCTTGTTTGTTGAGCTGTCCTGCTTGTCGGCGGCTGCCACAACTTGGCGGTCGGTGTCAGCGGCAACCTCCTTGCCGGAGCCACCAACCTTGGCCTTCTTGGCACCACCTCCGTTGCCGGACTGCTCGACAACTAGTACTTCTTTGCTTTTCTTCCTTCGGTTGTTCCGCCGCCGGCTCTTCTTTGCCGGGGCGGTCTCCTCACCGCCGATCCTCGCTTCAGATTCTCTCCCGGAGTCTTCTCCCTTCTTCAAAGACGCACACTTGTCGGCCAAGGCATACAGCTCATCGACGTCCTTGACTTTACACATCGCCATCTCCTCCTCATCCTGCGGTTCCGCGACGCTCGATGAAACGCGCTGATCACCGCGGGGTGGACATCCGGGATGTTGTAGTGCACACGGCTGAATCTCTGAATGAACTTGCGCAGGGACGGGATATGCTCGGAGTGGTGGGTGGCAATGGCGTACGGTGCGAGGAACGGATATGCTCGACTTCTAACCAAGTTAGAAGGAGCAGCATCCCGCCCAGCGATCAGACTCGCTTCGTACCAACAGCTTTGGCGGGCATGCTGGGTCTCGAGGGCTTCGGGATCCTCCAGCTTTGGCCTTGATCCAACGAGCGATGGCATCTGCGAAGCGCCATGACGCTGCCGGTCTCGCTGCCCCGAGATGGACGCTGACGTATCCGGACGCCGAGGTCTGCGCCGCTTTGTCCTTGGACTTGGCAGCGAGGGCTCCTCGACGACGTCCGGTTCCTCCGCCAGCGTCTTCCCCACCACTCGTCAGCCCGGTGGTGGTGGGTTTGACGCGACGGCTTCTGCTGCCGCCAAGCCTTCTTCTTCGGTGGCATGTTGATGAAGATGATGAAGAAGTTGCTCGTGTGAACGCCGGATCAGGTTCACACAGCCTCGACGCCCCCTACCTGGCGCGCCAAAGATGTCGGGGAAGCTGATCGTGACCCACGAACACCTATGGGACCGGCAGACCGAGTCCCTTTTGGTTCGGAGGGGGGCGGAGATTGCACGAAGAGCAGATCGAGGCGATGCACACGAGCACTTTACCCAGCTTCGGAGCTCTCCGGAGAGATAATACTCCTACTGCTGCTTAGTTGATTGTATTGTGTTCTTGCTAGGGAGCAATGGGAGCTACAAAACCTAGCTTGAGAGAGTGTAGTCTCGAATGAGTCGAATGAACCGAACCCCCTTCTACGTTGCACATGGGCCTCCTTTTATAGGCTCAAGGGGTCTCCGACAGGTGGCAACGTAGATGAGGGTACAAATGGAAAATCAGTAGTTGGTACACCGACTTGTACAAAGGTACTCTACCTAACTCGACGGCAAGGGACAAGAGCAATAAATGCCCGCCCATGTCGCCTAAACAAAGGCAGAAAGGATCGTTAGGGGCGCCACCGCCGCCACGATGGCACCCCCGTCGGCGCCGCTCACGCTGCTCTCCGCTGGCTGCACAACCTCTTGACACGCACGCTGGAATGGCCCCATGGCGACACGCTGGTGGATGAGCCGGAGCGAGATGAAGAGAGTTGCTCGCCGCTGCAAGCACCTTGCATGGCTGAATCCTTGTCGCGCTCGGGAGCTTGTCGCCACTAAGCCTTCCCGCAATCTCCTCTTGCCGGGTCTTGCCTCTGCGTGCCTTGGGTGGCCTTCCCGCAAGCTCCTCTTGCCGGGCCTTGAATATTCTGCTCTTGAATGGCTCCGAAAGATCCGCGGAGGACCTTGGCAAATACTAGGCAAGCCCCGCTGCAGGTGCAGAATCGCCTGCACGAAGTTCGGATACTAGGGTACCCCTACCCAAAGACACCGACAAGAATTAAAATACCTAGAAAGGTGAACTGAATCTTTGGGCCTCTAGAAATAATGCAAGCTCTGAAACTGAAATACCTAGAAAGGTGAACTGAATCTTTGGGCCTCTAGAAATAATGCAAGCCTGAAACTGAAATACCTAGAAAGGTGAACTGAATCTTTGGGCCTCTAGAAATAATGCAAGCTCTAAACTGAAATACGAGAAAGGTGAACTGAATCTTTGGGCCTCTAGAAAGATTTATTACCTCCTCAAGCAGCATCAAACAATTCCATCGCACCACAAATCTATAGCAAGTTTGTTCAGGATCTACTTTTCCAAATCAGAAATAGCGCTAGAGCAAGCAAGATCAATGATATGGTCGTGAGACAGAGAAGGAACGAACAAACTCACCCCTCTCGCGATCTCACTGGTAGATGCGCCGCCGCCGCGCACGACAGATGGAGAAAAACGACTGGTGAAGGGGGAGCAGGGCGACCTTCGATGGTCGTAGGGAGAGGGCGGTCGGAGTAGAGCGGTAGAGGTCGGGAGGAGAGGGCGGCCGGAGGAGAGAGAGGGTGAGCGGCGCTTGGGCGGGCGGCCCTATGGGGAACAGAGAGGAGTCGTGCGAGAGGGGGGGAGCGATCTAGTGCGGGCAGGTGAGATTTTTTAGTTCTCTTTTAGTGGGCCCGAGGATAACTAACCCAATTAGAACCTCTCCACCAGGCTAGTTTTTTTAGCTGGGTTAGAGCAAACTAGCTCAAATTAACCCCTCTTGTTTCGATAATTTGAGGCTATTTCAACCCAAACTAGCTCTAACTCAGGGATCCAAACAAAGAGGAGTGTTACTGTACATGCTACAGTGTGGACCGTAGCACATTGTTTTTTATGGCCCATATCACCACATTGTTTTCTACATTGTTTTTTATGGCCCATATCAGCACATTGTTTTCTACTGTTGGTTCACTGGGTACCGTGGTTCGCACTGCTGGTTCACTGGGCTGCCGTGGTTCACACTCCTCCGACCTGAGTAGTACTCCCTCCGTTCCTAAATATAAGTCTTCATAGATATTTCACTGTGGACCACATACAGATGTATATAGATGCATTTTATGTGTAGATTCACTCATTTTTCTCCGTATGTGGTCCATAGTGAAATCTCTCCAAAGACTTATATTTAGGAACGGAGGGAGTAGTATAATACTAGTATATACCGCATCATTCTTTGCTCCTTCTTACTACTCCGACATGTGGGAGAGCCAGCATCCGGGTCGACGTGTCATGCACCAGATTAGAGCGCGGAACGGAAGGGGGGCATCACCCCGGTCGGAGCGCCAATAATTCATGACTATAGTGAGTGGTCATATCACAAGTCTTTCCAGAGAATGTCGCTGTCAAATCGCATGCCCCACTCCTCACCCTCCTCGCCTCTCTCAAACCGCCTACCCAAAACTGCCACACAGACGCCTGGAAAAGCCCCGCCTCAACTTTTAACTACGCTAAAATAGTTCGAGCTTCTTCGTTCTATATAAATACAAGATTTATCTGTATGTTTATTCACCCGTGGGGTTGTTCAATGAATGGAGGGGCGGGGAGCACAAGTGAACAATACTGTAGTACTCCCTCCGCCCGGAAATACTTGTCCTAGAAATGGATGTATCTAGACTTATTTTAGTTATAGATACATCCATTTTATCCATTTCTAGGACAAGTATTTTAGGACGGAGGGAGTAGTAAGTAGGAGTCGTCGAGTAGTCACCTTAAATAGAGAGTTTCTTTTCTTTAATGCCACATACACAAGTTGAAACGCTTGTTGTGGAGAGAAAAAAGATAATCACTCCACTATATATGGACGCAGGGGCCTGGGCGCTAGCTTTACTAGGGTTGCTCTCTTCATTCTCTCATCCTCTCCAGATATAAACAAGACAGTGGTAGCGACATTTTCTATCTGCTCACCGCTGGTCACAGATCCGGCAGGTTCCCTTCGGCCGGTGTGTGTAGAGGACTAAAAGGTGCATCATTCACGCGGTCATCGCCGCCGAGGGAGGAAACGACAGCTGCGGAGGGGCCCGATCCTCTGCCTGTGCTGTTCTCTCTAACACAGCGCTGCCGAGAGGTCCTCCGACCCTTCTTCCTCCTGCCAGATTGTCCGCAGATCCGACCCGCCGACATCCCGCAACCCACAGTATAAGTTGTTCAAAAGCGGCCTTGCTCTACTGCCTCAGCTCCCCACGTGTCGGCATGTGCATCTTTTTCTACTCCCATCAGCTCTTCCAAGGCCACCTAAATTTTTAGTATTATTAGAGGTAAAGCTACTTCATGCATTCGAATCTAGGGCTTTGTTCAAACAACGAATAAAGGGGGGAAAGTTGTAGCATGAATCTAGGACTTGATTCAAAGAGAAAATAATATGGTGAAAGTAGTAGAGGCCGGATACCCAACCGGCCTCTTGGTTGAAAAGGGAAATAATGGGAAAACACAGTACAAACTGGATAAGGAACATATCTATTATTGGTTGAAAAAAGGATAGAAAGTGACGGCTGGTGGACAAGTCAACAGAGTATGTCCAGGATTAGATTTGCTGCCATCACATAGTAAAAGGTCTCCAGGATTAGATTTGCTGCCCTCACATAGTAAAAAGTCTCAGGATTAGATTTGTTGCCCTCATATAGTAAAAGGTCTCAGGATTAGATTTGCTGTCGTCACATATTAAAAGGTCCCCAGGATTAGATTTGCTGCCCTCACATAGTAAAAGGTTTCCAGGATTAGATTTGCTGCCCTCACATAGTAAAAGGTCTCCGGGATTAGATTTGCTGCCCTCACATAGTACAAGGTCTCCAGGATTAGGTTTGCTGCCCTCACATAGCGTGAACAAGCTCGGCATCACCACTTTATGCCTCCTTGTAGGTACATTGTGCTGATGCGTCCACTGTCGCATGTCCTTATACCAACCTTTTGTTGTTGTTAATGTAAGGGCGCATATAAAATGAAGCGATCACACTGTTACCTTAGGGACATGTCTAAACAGTGTTATTGTTAATCTAATGCCTCCAGTGATAAGATGCAATTAAACTGTGTTACAAATGGCACTCCTGCTGTTTTTCACAGTATGATAAGTAAGTTGCTCCTTTACGCTGAAAGTGTCCCGTGTCCCCACGGTCCCATGCCCTTAAACCAACTCTTTAGCTGCTGTTGATTTATCGTGTCCGGTAAACAAGCAATGCCACCATTAAAGTAATCCCATATTTGAGGAATCTCATTGTTGATCGTAATGCTTCTAGTAACATGAAGCATTTGCTGACGTTTTAAAATTTCTACTGTCCTTGCGTGATTGCCATGAACATAATTAAGATGCTTCTTTTCATTTTGTATATGTTCAGATATTCTTATTGACCAGAAACTGTTTACTTTCTATCATTTTGTGCAGATAGGGATATCCGCTTTCACCTTGTTGCTATTGTGACCTTTTGGTGAACTGCACAAAACACTTTTTTTGAATGAGTGTTTTGTGCAGTTCAACTAAAATGTCACGTGGGCAACATCTCTCAATTTTGGTGGAACTGCACAAAATGGTGATTGGAGTTTCAAAATCTCCGCCAAGTTCTCATGGTAATCTCGTGCACATTTTATTAGCCTTTGCTAGATGGAGCCGTCACTTTGTCACCACAATGGCACTTTATTTTAGTGGAACTGCACAAAAGGATAAGAAAATTATAGTTGCACCTTACATGAGCCGGACAGCCAACCTTATTGTTCCTCAATTTTAGTGCAACTGCTAAAGAAGAACCTGCCACTCACAAGAGCAAGTACTTCTTGCTAGCTGAATGATGCAATCTTTGCTTCATTTCAGTGAACTGCAGTAAAAGGCGCATGAATTGAATCATGGAACTCTGTGCAGACCTCATCCTAGTGGAGCTGGAGGTTGAGTTCAAGGAGGCCGCTATTAAAGTGAAATCATGCTCTCTGCCTCCTTGTTTGTGCTTGTGCAAACATGCTGTGCAAACAGGAATACTCAACTGCAGATGTTGTGATGGTCAAGAGCATTCGCCAAGTTCTTCGATTGTATGACATGGCTAGCCAAGATGGATTTAATCCTGATATTCACATTATCAAAACGCTCTAATGGGTTGGTTCTGAATCTTGCAAGCTGGGAATCAATGAGATGTGTAGGCATCTTTGTTGTACTTATTATTTGAATCTTATTTGTTGGTTCTGAATCTTGCAAGCTGGGAATCAATGAGATGTGTAGGCATCTTTGTTGTACTTATTATTTGGATCTTATTTGTTGGTTCTAATCTTGCAAGTCGGGAATCAATGAGATGTGTAGGCATCTTTGTTGTACTTATTATTTGGATCTTATTTGTTGGTTCTAAATCTTGCAAGTCGGGAAACACGGCATGATGATGCAGAGGACAACAACCATAACAAACAGTTCAAACTTGGTAGTATTATCTTTGTGAAAGTGCGACAAATGTGCTGATCGTGGTGCGGCCCGAGAATAATAATTCTAATTGTTGTGCATGTTGATCCTGTGGCAATCGATACAACGAGCCAATGCATTGCTTGTTTTAAGTATAAATTTCTATTAAAGCTAATTAAATTTAAGTAAAGTGACCACTAACTCCTGTTATTACAAAGACCAATACAGACCCGCTCGTGAACCGACGTGTGGCCGGAGTAGGTTTCTTAATGGAGGCGCTTGAATGCGCCGAGGTGCATCTTCCGCCGGGCGTGCAGCGGACGAGGAGGGTAGTAATGCTGTTGTCGCCAGTACACACTCAGCTTCATCGTTGAATACAGTTCCCAAGAGCTGAAAAACGAACTGCCGCCGCCGCCACACACTCGCTCACCAAGAGACTACAATGGCGATCCGAGGGTGAGCCCACTGGATATGGACTTCAGCAAGGAGTTAGTTCGCCGCTCAGTCCTATGGCTGCACCAAGTTGAATGTGATGTACACCAACGATACGGACTCGGTGAAGCTCGCCTCGCCTCGATCCTATGGCTGCACCAGTTCGGAGCATTCGCCCGCTTCATTGGCAGCGCTGACTGCACCTTCGGTACGGTGGAGAGAAGGAAGAACGCGATGATTCGGCCATCTGGTGGAACAAGCTTGTCGACATCCAGAAGCAATACAAGATCATCAGCAACGGGCAGGAGAAGGACTCCGTGGTTGACCTCGCTGAGACCATCTCGACCCCTGATACGCCAACATGAAAGAAGACAACCTGAACACGTGGGAGGTACCTCTGAATCTAGCCTACATAACCTAAGCGGCCAAGGACGCATACGCATGCTACAACATGTACAGGTAGATCTTGGACATGAGGGCGTGTCTGCTTCCCGTAACCGACGAGTACATGGACAGCCGCAGCATCGTGATCAAGCGTGCCAGGAAGGTCTAGATGTTGTACTTTATCTATTTATAAGCACCTTTATCATCTGAGAGTTTCATGCATTAGCCTATGTGTCGTAATTATCTGTTTTGTCTGAAATATTTCTTTTAAGAACCCATTAACCTGATTGCTTTTTTTAGTGGCTATTTGCTTATGCATGTAAACTAGTTCACTTGTCCATAAAAAAAATAGTTCACTCGGCTGCCGTGCTTTGAATCTCCTTCTTCCCAACATATTCCTCTCCTCAGGTGGACCCAGCAGGTCTCTGAATTTTCTCCCACTTTCTTTTTCGATGTAAACTGAGTTTTCTCCCAGCACTTTCCCCTAGAACCAACTCAACTGTCCCACCTCTAGCCTAAAAAATAATAATACCCCACGTACTATTAACTCATCAAATTAAAATGATATTTTATTTCGTAAGTTGAAAGTTCTTACAAAATAATAATAATAATTGTTTATATATAACTTGCCAAGTTAACTCCTAGTGATTGCGTACATAAGCTTTTTCACCATGGTATCCAGAAGTTGAGCCTCACGAATCTGATCTTCCAAAGTAGGAGAGACTATGAGGTTGGCAAGAAAGCCTTGAGGAACAACTTGAAGATTCAGCTTATGGAAAGCTTCACAAAGACCCGCTGGAAGGGCTTGAGGATTAGATGTTGCTAAAGAAGCTTTCCTGCTCAAAGCATCTGCAATGACATTGGCCTTGCCCGAGTATATTCAATACTTGGGTTGTACTCTTGAATCATTTCACCCATCGAGTCTGCCTGAGGTTGAGGTTGGGCTGAGTGAAGATGTACTTGAGACTCTTGTGATCGGTGAAAATGTCCACTTTCCTTCCCAACAAGAGATGTCTCCATGTTATCAATGCATGGACAATCGCCGCCAACTCAAGATCGTGAGTGGGGTAGTTCTTTTCGTTGGGCTTCAATCAAGCGAGAGGTATAAGCCACAACTCTCTTCTCTTGCATTAACACAGACCGAGACCTTGAAGAGAAGCATCACAGAAAACTTCAATGGCTTGGATTCATCAGAGGAGTCAAGACAGAGCTGTGACGAGTTTCTCTTTGAGAGTATTGAAAGCAATGTCACACTCAGAGACCGTATATACTTCACATGCTTCGAGGAGGTTGGAAAGAGGCTTTGCAATCTTGGAGAAGTTCTCAACGAATCTTCGCAATAGCTTGCAAGACCAAGAAAATCATGGAGCTGCTTGACATTCCGAGGAGGTTCCCAATTCACAATTGCGGACACCTTCTCGGATTAACAATATGCCCTTAGCGCGGAGATGATATGACCAAGATAAAGCACTTCATCAAGCCAAAATTCACATTTGGAGAACTTAGCATAGAATTGGTACTCTCGAGCTTGTCTAGCACCAATCGCAAATGTTTGGCATGATCCTTCTTATTCTTGGAGAAGACCAAAATATCATCAAGATAGACCAAGACGAATTCATTTGTGTAGGGGTTGAAAATGAAGTTCATCATCCGAGAGAATGTTGGAGGAGCATTGACAAGGCCGAAAGACATGACATTATATTCATAAGAACCAAAGCTTGTTCTGAATGCTGTCTTGGGAATATCTTGTTCACGAATGCGAATCTGATGATACCCCATACGAAGGTCAAGCTTGGAGAACACTTTAGCACCTTTGAGTTGCTCGAAAAGCTCATTGATGTTGGGAAGTGGATACTTGTTCTTGATTGTCTTCTTATTCAATGGACGGTAATCGACGCAAAGTCGGTCCGCGCCATCCTTCTTCCGACAAAAAGAACACCACAACCCCAAGGAGATGCTCGGTCCGATCAAACCAGATGCTCTTGTTCATCGAGCTGCTTCTTCAATTCCTTCAGCTCATCAGGTCCAAGCTTGTATGGACGCTTGCAACGGGTTCAAGCCAGCTCAAGATCGATAACGAACTCAATCGGCCGATGAGGAGGCATACCCAAGCTCTTCGGAAAGACATCTTGGTACTCACAAACGATCGAATCGAGAGATAGCATCCAATTCGCCCTTCTCATTGAGAGAAAACAACCGAATGGTTTCATCACGAGCGGCATAGATGATCACATCATTAGAAGAGTGAGTCAATTGAATTTCGGCAGCACAATCAAGCTGAGCTTTGTGCCGATAAAGCCACCCATTCCGAGAATAAGATCAATATCCGAGTCACCAAGGACAATTGGTTTAGCCGTAAATCTATAATCGCCCATCTTGATAGAAACATCCGAACCATGGAGCTTGCATGCATGAATTTACCCGAGAGACAACCGATAATGGTTTAGGCAAATCTTGAAAAACCAACTCATGCTTAGATGCAAAAGGTCTTGAAATGAAAGAATGCGATGCACCAAGATCAAATAAGACTTTTGCAGAATATCATTAATCGAGAGATTACCCATTATCACATCGAAGATTCCTCTCGCTTGCTGCATTCATCATGTTCACCTTTGCGCACTTGGGATTATGCTTGACCACCGCATTGCTGGAAGATTTCACAGAGGAGGAGGCGGAAGGCGCTTTGGTTGAAGCACTTGTTCGATAGTGACCTTTCTCACGACATTTGTTGCAAGTCACTTCGAGAGCGGACGGTGGTAAGGAGCACTTGACCTTGGAGCTTGAGAATTAGACTTGTTCGATAACTTGGGTTGGGCGGGTGGGAAGATCCACGACCACCTGAGTTCTTCTCACGATAAGGCCGACGGAACGGAGGAGGAGGAAGGTAGAACTTCGCTGCTTAGCTGCCACTTGAGAGGAAGAAGAAGACTGAATCGCATCCCCGATTCTCTTCTTAGAAGCCTCACATTTGAGCTGGGCAGCTTCTTGCTTCAGTGCCATGTTGTAGAATTCATCATACTTTTCTCGCTCAAAAGCACAAGAGCTAATTGCAGATCTTCTCTCGCACCACCTCTGAATTGATAGATCATACTCTTTCATCGTGCACGCCTTGCTTAGCAAAACGAGCGAGCTTCGAACTGGATATTGTATTGATAGACAGACATGTTTCCTTGCTTGAGATTGCGGAACTCCTCACGCTTGCTCTCAACAACACTTTTCGAATGTGGTGAGCTCAAATCTCGGAACTCATCCTGTAATGACACGACCTCCTCTCGAATCTTTGTATTGCCGGTACCACTCAAAGAGCTTGATCCTTGAGTTGAAACGATGCAAACTTGACAAAGTCCTCGTGTCCGACATTGCTACAATCAAAATGCTTGCAGATGTCCACAAGCCAATCGTCCGCTGCCTCAGTAGCCTCGGCTACGTAAACCGAAAGACTTCGCTGATTAGCGAGGAACCGATCGAGAGTAGCAAAGTGCGGCTGGTTGTTGCCTTGACCTTGGTTTCCTTGATTGCCTTGCCCCGAGTACGCTTCTTGCAAGAGCTGCAAAATCATCTCGAGCATTGGCATTGGTGGCTGCCATGATAGTTGCCAGCCTCCGGAGGCGGAGGTGGAGGTGGAGGGTTTGACCGATCCCCATCATTGCGATCCGGATTCGACGCTGGCGGAGCCATCTCAAGAGGGTGACATCCGTTAGTCCTTTGATAGACAAAAGTCAAGTAGAATCAACGGATAGAAATTGCAACATATAGTATTCACAATAAACATTCAACAAGAATGAACGAATGAATTCCAAAGTTAATATCACACGTCCATTAAGGTGAGAAGCCACTTAGATAAAGATATGGAAACAACATCTGCTTTAGAAACATATCGAATATCACAACTGAAAACAAAAGATTGGCTTCTAGAATGAGCCGAACAAACACATGATAGAGATTTCGCCAAAGTGTTCGTGGTAGGGCCCACACGGACACGACGATAGCGGACGTCACGAATGACAAACAAGACGCCCCGAATCAGCATAGCCAAGGATTCTTTAAGACGCCTCGCGACCATCAGAATCGACCGTGAATGGGCGGACCACTAGACGTTGAACCCCAATCTCAAATCATACATCCGCCGAAAGATATCATGTAAGCTACTAGAATTCCCACCTATAAACTCCCAAACTTTCTGGTTATGCAATCTGGTGTTGGGGATACAGGGACACAAAATATATCACCCAAACTAACAATACCTAGATCCAAACAGTATCCATCCGTCAACACATAACCAAGAAATCCTCGAAATCGTGTACCTCGACCTTCAAAAACATCCGTTATACAAGTCATGGCAATACTCCCGAGCTCGCCTCAAAGATCGGGTTATCGGGTTATCTCACCAACAACTGCACAAAAGAGATTTCGATGTCGGCAAATCTCGTATTCCAGAATCAGAACGATAAAATTGTGACGACAACACCTCGGAGCTCAACTCCCGGACACCGCCACAACCCCTAAATGTCGAGGCACCAAGAACAATGTTCTCGCCACAAAACCATCGAACGATCCCAAGATACCCACGTGATCCTAAAAAAATTTTAGTGAAATTTGAGGAGAGAAGAGTCAAACACTACGTCAGATACCTCACCAGAGCGACGACGGACTGGGGAGTAAAAGAATCCTACTCCGATATATATAATCCTAAGACTCAAAACATTTTCCATTCTAGACTCAACAACGCCAAAGAAACAATCAAGTAGGGGGCTCTTAAGTCGGAAGGCTCGATTACCAACTTAGAACGCCGATGCGGCTATATCTCCCACGTGTCGAGGCACGACTTAGAGGCATAACCGCATTGAAAGCAATGTCGCAAGTGAGGTAATCTTCACACAACCCATGTAATACATAAGGAAAGAGATACATAGTTGGCTTACAATCGCCACTTCACACAATACATAAATAAACATCCATCATTCAGTACACTCAAGGTCCAACTACGGAACCAAAATAAAAGAAGATACCCCAAATGCTACACGATCCCCGATCGTCCCAACTGGCTCCACTACTGATCATCAGGAAAAGACATAGTAACGACCACGCCTCGTCGAACTCCCACTTGAGCTCGGATGCGCCACCAGACCGCATCGCCGGCACCTGCAACTGTTTTGGTAGAATCTGTGAGTCACGGGACTCAGCAATCTCACACCCGCGAGATCAAGACTATTTAAGCTTATAGGAAGGACAGAGTAGTAAGGTGGAGCTACAGCAAGCGGCTAGCATATATGGTGGCTATTTCGAAAAAGAGAGCGAGAAGAGAAGCAAAGCACGGTCGTGAAGCTAGTAGCGATCAAGAAGTGATCCTGAACTACTTACGCCGACATAACTCCAACATCGTGTTCACTTCCCGGACTCCGAGAAGAGACCATCACGGTTACACACGCGTTGATGTGTATTTTATTGAGGTCAACTTCGGTTTTCTACAACCGGACATTAACAAATTCCCATCTGCCTCATAATCATGGGCACGGCTTTCAAAGATATTACCCTCAGGGTGTCCCAACTTAGCCCATTATAAGCTCTCACGGTCAACGAAGGATATTCTTCTACCGAAGACCCGATCAATCTCGAATCCCGGACTACAAGACATTTCGACAGAATAAAACAAGACCAGCAAAGCCACCCGAATGTGCCGACAAATCCCGATAGGAGCTGCACATATCTCGCTCTCGTGGCACACCGGATGAGCCAGACGCCGGGTTGGCATAGACCCTGATTGCCCAAGGGCGCCGGACATCGCTCAAGTTGGACCAGCACTCAAGGAGAACTGCCCGGGTTAAAATAAAGATGACCTCGGCTCGCGAAACCCAGGGGAAAAGGCTTAGGTGGCAAATGGTAAAACCAAAGTTGGGCCTTGCCGGACGAGTCTTATTCAAAGCGAACTGTCAAGGGGGTCCCATAAATCACCCAACCGTAAGGAACGCGAAATCAAGGAACATAACACCGGTATGACGGAAACTAGGTGGCAAGAGTGGAACAAAACACTGCATAAGGCCGAGCCTTCCACCCTTACCAAGTATATAGATGCATTAATTATAGCAGATATATATTGTGATAACCCCAACAAGTAAACATGTTCCAATAAGGAACAACATCTCCATGTTCCAACAAGGAACAAACTTCAGCTTCACTCGCAACTAGCAACGCTATAAGAGGGCTGAGCAAAGCGGTAACATAGCCAAACAACGGTTTGCTAGGAAAAGGATGGTTAGGGCTGACATGGCAATATGGGTGGCATGATATAGCAAGTGGTAGGCATCGCAGCATAGGCATAGCAAAAGAGCGAGCAACTAGCATAGCAAAGATAGAAGTGATTTCGAGGGTATGGTCATCTTGCTTGCAATGTTCTCGAGTTGTCGAAAGCTTGATCCTCGTAGCGTTCTCAACAGGTTCCTCGCTCACGCACTCGCCTCCGGCTCTACCCAAAGCAAGAACACAAACAAAGGAACCACAATAAATCACGGTGCAATGCACAAGTCACATGATGCAAAACATGACATGATATGCGAGATGTGATATGCAATGCGATGTGCGGCCCGAAGGTAAATGATGAACCAGGCATCAACTTGGCAAACCAAGTATGCCACTGAAAGATGAGATGATTTCGTTGAAATCGATATAAAGATCACCGAATCGGATGCACGGTTTGCAAATGACAAGCAAAACAAGAATGGCACAAATCTGCCATTAACAGATGATGCCACTTAGCAAGCAACAAGAAATTAAGCTACTGCACCCAAACATACCAACAAAGTATATGGCAGTGATCTACACAAGATGCTTGACAAAAGATGAGCACTGAGCTACGGCTAGTTCACATCATAACAGGTTCAAACAAGCATGGCAAAATTGCACAAAATATCAGGCTGGACATGGCAAAAACAGCATCAGGTAGCAATGTTCAGAGCAGCAAAACTACATGCTACAGGACCTTAAAATAGCAAAACATGGCATGGCATGAATCTACTCAAAGCATAGAACAAAAGTCCCTTACTGACCATAAGCCAAAAAGGATCAGAAAATATAGTAACACCCATGTCAATATTGAAAGTTTCGTTAACAGATTCAGCAACATGACATGTCAAAAACTGATAACAAGTAGGCATGTTTAAGAGCTCGATGCACTCACTACAGAGCCTTACATGATAAACTAAGCATACATACATCAAGAAGACATGGCATAGAAGACATACATGGCAAGAACAATAACATAGCATACATGGATCAACCACAACAACCTAGGCAAAATTGAATAACATGTAAACAATCTGCCAGGAAACATTTGATAGCAAAAGTAGAGCTCGATTGACTCAAGCTATGGCACTCCATAATTGCAAACAAAGGCATGGATGGATAGAGCAAAACATGTTTAACAAAACATCCTTACTGAAGTATCTCAAAATATGCATGGATCTCTCGGTAGCATCAAGTTAACATGGCATCAAAATATCAGCAAAACAGAGCTGAAAACAGCAACATCAGGACACCTACTTTGCATGCTTGTGCTAGTCACCACATAGATCACAAAAATACATGGCATACATCCCTGGAAAGATGGCATAGCATATTACAAAACACATGTAGGACTCCAATTCATAGGGTGCACACATCAATCATAGCAAAAATAACAAAAGTGCAATTTCTGTTAAGAAACAGAAACTAACATCACATAGCCCTCTTCTAACAGCATTTCGGGCATCAAGATGAGCTCAAATGAAAATGATGCAATGAGATGAAATGATCTACTCTTCGAGGCGAACATTTTGATATATTATACGCGCAAAATGGAGCTACAGATGCAAAGTTACACTACGTTGAAAATGCCACGAAATAACATAGGATGCAAAAACTCAGAAGAAAAGAGGGGGGAAGAAGGTCAACGGGCGCTGGGTCCGGATCGGGCCGATCCGATCGGCGACGGCGGCGGCGGCGCTGGCTCACGGAGCCGGGCGAGGCCGGAGGAGGGAGGTGACGGCGAGGCGGCGGGCAGGCGCGGCGGGCGGCGGGAGGCGGGGCGGGCACGGCATGAGGCGGGCGGGCGGCGCGGCGGCGTAGGTGGCGGAGGAGGGCCGGTGGCGGCGAGCGGCGCGGGCGCCCGGAAAGGGCGGCGGCGGCGCGGGCGAACGGGTCGGCGGCCGGCCGGGCTCGGCGGGCGGGCGGGCGTAAGGGCGGCCGGGCGCCACGTGGCGGCTCCTGTTGGCCGGGCGGGCGAAAGGCGGACGTGTCCGGCCCGAATCGGACACGTCCGGCGGCGGGGAGAGGAGCGGGCTAGGGTTAGGGGAATTGATCCGGATTTGGACGGGGAGATGTTTAAATAGGCATAGAGGGAGCTAGAGAGTCCAAATGAGGTGTAGTTTTCACCCACGATCGTGATCGAACGACGGAGAGCATGGAAGTGACTTAGATGGGTTATTGGGCTGTTTTGAAGGGGTGTTGGGCTGCAACTTAAAAGAGGCCTTTGCGAGAGTGCGTTAACCGTTGAGTACCAAACGAGCTCCAAATGACCAAACTTGACCGGTGGTCTACGGGTGGTTTACCAAGGTCACTTGACAAACCTCGGCCCATTCCGAGAAAGTTTAGTACCCGCACACGGAAAAACGTAAAAGGGGCCGCCGGGGGAGATAGGAGTGCCGGATTGCAAAACGGACAACGGGAAAAATGCTCGGACACATGAGACGAACACGTATGCAAAAGCGATGCACATGATGACATGATAAAAATGCATGACATGGACAAAATGCAAAATGAAGAAAAAACCCAACCACAGAGGGAATATCATATCACAATGCCGAAAATGGCAAGAGTTGGAGTTACAAATATGGAAAGTAACTTTCGGGGTGTTACACCTCACCGCCCCCTACTACTCCCACCACCGCCTGTGGTATCCTCTACTCACCCACACCCCGTTATTCTCAAGGCGACGACAAATCACGCCGCAGCCTAACCAATGAACCTCAGATTCTCTCCGCGCGGGCATCCACCGCCAGATCTTCCCGGCCCGTCGTCCCCTTCCTAGGCCTCGCTGTCGTCCACCGCCTTTGGTGCTCTCAAAGACGGCGTGGTCAATGTGGTCAATGACCGACTTCCATCGGAAGAGTATTGTACGTCGCAGAGGCCGATACCGGGTCCACAGCCACAGCCCAGTTTTTTGTGATTTGCTGTAAGTCGCTTTGTCGTGCCTCATGGCTGCAAATCTTTCAAGACGAGGAGAGCTTCATTCGGCTGGCCAAGAAAATGGCCTATCAAGAATGAGAAATGGGCTGTACATTTTAAAACACATCAAACCGCATTTAGTTTCAAATATCTTTTTTATTTCGAGATTTTAAATTACATTAATTTTTATGCGTGGAGAATTTGTTGGATTTTATATTGATATACATTTATTTTTAAAATCAGTTTGAATATGAGTCAAATTTCGGATTAAAAACAGTTCGACCGCACCAAATATGCAAAATTTCAGATAATTTTTAACCCCGCCACAATATGGGTTAATGCTAACAAAAAGAATATGGGCTCCAAAAACCTTAAGAATTAGCAAATGGGCTGTAAATTATTAGAAATAATGGCAGATGGGTTGTATGCTGTTTTCCACAGATTTGATGCTTTCCTAGAAAAAGGTTGACGACAGCAAAGGATCGTTGGATGTCCATCCAACGGCCGTCGTCTTCTTCAATCTCTCGCTTTTCCGCTCAACTGCTCAAACAAGCGCCAGCTGGACTGCTCGCTCCTCCTCCTCAAGGGTTGGCTTGTAAAGGCCACAGCAGCCTCACCGCCCCACCATACTCCCATCGCTGGCCTAGCCATCCTCTACTCACCCACACCGCTGTTATTCTCCGTGACGGCAGACGAACCAAGAAACCTCAGACAACAGATTCTCCTCGCGGGAAACAACTACCGAGTCTTCCCTGCCTCCGTGTCGCTTCCTTCCTAGGCCTCGCCGCCGCCCACCGCCTGGTGTTCTCGGCGCTGCCTGGTCAACGTGGTCAATGACCGACATGCATCCGGCGGATCAGACGCGGAGAGGCCGACAGCTGGGTCCACGGCCGCACGCAAGGAAATGCCTCCTTATTACGCCGCAAAATAATGATTCCTCCACCGACATCGTGGACCCACCGAAAGGGCCTCAGATTTCGCGAAAAAACGTTATCGCCGACGACTACTGGACCCACCAGCTATATCTTCGCACGCAAGGAAGTGCCTCCTTATTACGCACAAAAAATATGAATACTCCCCGTTAGCTGGGACCCAAAGATAGTGGCAGGCTGACTTGTGGGCCTACTAAGTTGACGGGACGGAGGGCTTTGTCAACTTAGTCAATATGCACGATTCTAGCTCCAAAGGACCGTGACGATGTCCATCCAACGCCTGTAGTGCTTCTTCAACCTCTGGTCTTCTTGCTCCACCCGCCCAAACCAGCGCCGGTCGTGCCTCGTGCTCTCGCCTCCGTGGTCGGCTGCGCGCGGCGGAGGCCTCACCGCCTACTACTCCCATCGCTGGCCGGGCCATCCTCTACTCACCCACACCCTCGTTATTCTGCAGCGACGGCAGCCTCACACCGCAGCCGAACCGCTGAACCTCGTACTCTTCACGCTGCGGCATCCACCGCCGCGTTTTCCTCGCTCCGCCGCCCCTTCCTAGTCCTCGCCGCCGCCCACCGCCTCGGTGCTCTCGGTGCGGCGTGGTCAACGTGGTCAAGGAATGGCTTCCATCGGACGTGGATCTGACGTGGAGAGGCCGACACTGAGTCCACGGCCGCAGCAAGGAAGTGCCTCCTTATTACGTGCAAAATAATTATTCCTCCACCGACAGCGGGACCCATCGGACGGGCCACCGATTTCGTGAAAAAACGCTTTCCCGATCGCCGGGACCCACCAGCTACATCTTCGCACGCAAGGAAGTGCGTACGGGCAAAAAAAAAACGATTCACCCTCCTGACTGCTGGGACCCACCAGCTACATCTTCGCAGGCAAGGAAGTGCCTGATAGTCGGGACCCACCTGGTCGAAGCGTACGTAGCGTTGTCATTCTGGTCGCGAACGTGTACGTACATACCGGTCATTGTAGAGGCACGCACGTGTCGTAGTAGAGGCGCGCACGTAGCATGTACACGTACGTACAGCGGCGAGGGTGCAAGAAAGAAAATACAGCCACGTACGTACATACGGGCAGGTTCTCGAACGCCTAGTCGCGCATACGTACATGGCTGGGTCGGAACGGAGAAACAGCGTCGTTGTCATGTTCATGGGGAGCCAACCGGCTGCGTTGGAACGGAATGCGTGCTCGTGTTCATCGGGAGGGCTTGGACGGAATAGGCGATGGAAACGAGGCCTGGCGTACCGCACAACGGAGGAAACGGACCTCCTATGTTCGGAACGGGGTCCTGTTGATCGGGAGGGGTGTGGCGTACCGCAAAATGGAGGAAACGTACCTCCTACGGTCGAGACGGGGGTCCTGTTGATCGGGAGGGGTGTGGCATACCACAAAACGGAGGAAACGGACCTCCTACGGTCAAACGGGGTCCTGTTGATCGGGAGGGTGTGGCGCATCGCAAAACGGACAAACGGACTTGTGTTGGAGCGCCACGGTCAAACGGGGTCCTATTCATCGGGAGGTGTGGCGATCGCAAAACAGACTCCACGGATACTGCTCATCTCCACCGCCGACCTCCTCCAGCTCCACGGCTACCATCGACCTCCTCCAAAGATCCACGGGTTACCGCCGACCTCCTCCACCTCCACGGGCTCCTGCTCATCCAGCCTCCATCGCGCGCTTCTCCACCGCCATCGCTCAACCACCCTCCACGGGCAACCCTCCACCGCTCACTGCTCATCCAGCCTCCACACCACGGGTCCTGTTCAACCACCCTCCACGGCCACCCTCCACCGCTCATCGCTCATCCAGCCCTCCACACCATGGGTTCCTGTTCATCCGAGGCAACGCCACCGCCATTGTTCATCCAACCCCCGCAACGCTAATCTGCTCATCCTGAGGCAACATCGATCGGCTTCGCTAGCGTAGTAGCGGCGAATCGCCCATCGGGTTCAGCTAACAGCCATCGATCGATCGCCGGGTTCAAGAACGCAGCTCGCGCAGCAATCGCCGGGTTCGATTAGAGCCCAACGCTTCGCTCGGGTTCGCGAGCCCAACGCTTCACTGGGTTCGCTTAGAGCCAACGCCGCACATGTACAAGAGAAACACACATCGCCGCCCCGACCTCCCACCGTGAACTGCAACTCCCCAAATTTTCCTCCCTCGCTTCCACTACGATTTTTTTTCCGTCATGGACGGCCCAAAGAATGTCATGCAGAGCGCCTCCGCCCGCCTAGGACGAAAAGCCCATTTTCTCGTCATGATTTTTGTCATAGAAGTAGGAGCCCACCACATCTATGATGATACCGGGTTCTGTCACAATTATCGTCATAGAAGTGTCATATGTATGACAGAAAAAAATTTCGTTCGGCCCAAAATGTCACGGAAGTGTCTTTTTTTTGTAGTGCAATTCGGTCTCACCGATAGGGATCTCGGTCTCACCGAGATGGGATTGCAAACTCTCTGTTTCCCTTCTTAACTTTTCGGTCAAACCGAGATGAGCGATCGGTCCCACCGAGATTGCAATGCAAACTCTTTGTTTCCTTTTCATAACGTTTTGGTCCAACCGAGATGAGTGAATCGGTCCCATCGAGTTTTCCTGACCAAATCTTTGTTCGACTATTACCAAAATCGGTCTCACCGAGTTTGTGTAATCGGCCTCACCGAGATTACGTTATGCCCTAACCCTAATGACATCAGTCCCACCGAGTTGACATGTCGGTCCCACCGAGAATCCTAACGTTCACATTTTGAACTAAATCGTCCCACCGAAGTTTAATGATTCGTCCCACCGAGTTTGGTGATTTGTGTGTAACGGTTAGATTTTGTGTGGAGGCTATATATACCCCTCCACCCACTCTTCATTCATGGAGAGAGCCATCAGAACATGCCTACACTTCCAATACATATTTTCTGAGAGAGAACCACCTACACTTGTGTTGAGGTCAAGATATTCCATTCCAACCACATAAATCTTGATCTCTAGCCTTCCCCAAATTGCTTTCCACTCAAATCTTCTTTCTACCAAATCCAATCCTATGAGAGAGAGTTGAGTGTTGGGGAGACTATCATTTGAAGCACAAGAGCAAGGAGTTCATCATCAACACACCATTTGTTACTTCTTGGAGAGTGGTTCTCCTAGATTGGCTAGGTGTCACTTGGGAGCATCCGACAAGATTGTGGAGTTGAACCAAGGAGTTTGTAAGGGCAAGGAGATCACCTACTTCGTGAAGATCTACCCTAGTGAGGCAAGTCCTTCGTGGGCGACGGCCATGGTGGGATAGACAAGGTTGCTTCTTCATGGACCCTTCGTGGGTGGAGCCCTCTGTGGACTCACGCAACTGTTATCCTTCGTGGGTTGAGGTCTCCATCAATGTGGATGTACGATAGCACCACCTATCGGAACCACGGATAAAAAATCTCTGTGTCTCAAAATTGCGTTTGCACACTCCAATCCCATCTCTTTACATTCTTGCAACTTGCATGCTTTACTTTCCGCTGCTCATATACTCTTTGTATGCTTGCATGTTTGCTTGATATGTATTGTGAATGGTTAAACTTGTGCTCAAACTCCACATCAACTAAAGGAAATTAAAAACTGCAACTTTTATTGATTATAGTCTATTCAACCCCCCTCTAGACACCTCTTCTCAATCCTTTCAGTTTCCTTCTTTCTAGATTTCACAACAATATCATCCACATAAGCATGAACATTGCGTCCAATCTGGTCATGGAGGCAATTCTGAACACACACTACTGCAGGATGCTGCTAACGCGACACTATGATCAGAGACCCTTCGGCGAAGCTGTGTGCAATGCAATAATCGCAAACGATGGTGTAAAAGAACCGTCAAAAAAGGTGCAAAACATTTGCGATGGCGGAGCCATCAAACACGGTTCAGATTTTTGTTGCGTGTGCGATCCAGGGCATACGGTTCAGTCCAATGACCTGTTGCAATGAGGCGGAACAAAAGAAACGGGCAGCCTGATGAAGGCGTGTGCGATATAGAGCATACGGTTCACTCGGATGAACTGTTTGTGATTAGGCAACACAAAAGAAACGGTCAGCCAGATCAAGGTGTGTGTGATTGAGGGCATACGCTTCAAAAGGATTAACTGCTTATGATTAGGCAATAGAATGTAAACCGTCAGCCAGATCAAACTGTCTGCGATTGATGGCATACACTTTACATGGATGAACTGCTTATGATTAGCCACAACAACTCAAAACAGTTAGATAGATCAACGGTGTGCGCTAGACGGGCACACACATCTATTATATATAAAAAGTATTTGACGGGTTAACCAATAAAATGAGAAATAATCTAGAAATTACCACAATAATTAGAATGGATCTGGTTTGTAAGAAGATTGTACCAAAACTTGACCCAAATTGGACTAGTTTTTTACCACAACATGTTGGTGCTATGACATAACACCATGCCAAGTTTCATGATTTTGAGGCGAGTTTTGGATTTACTGTAATTTTAAAACCAGGTTTCTCAATGTTTACTGTCGAGTCGGCACCGCCCTGGATAGGCTTTTTCCTCGTGGGTCCCAAATGATAAATCCAAATATGTGACTACCATGCAGCTTTTCTTATTAGGAATTACAACCCTTGGTGTGCAAGCTGAAAATAAGTTTGTGGGTGCTGGTGGGCACTAAAAACTTGTGGTTCTGTAATGAACAAAGATCTCAAGGATCCCGCGAGAGTGATGTTCTTTTCCTATGTTGTGAATTCTTATAATATTTATGTCTTAATTAAAGAAATGGCAAGCCATTGGCCCAGTATGAAAGAAAATATGGGTCAAAGCCGAGTTGAAAAGGGCAACAATATCTAACTCCAGCTAACAAACAATACAAAAGCACGAGGATTAATTGCTCATCAGGTTTAGACAAAATCCAGATTGAACAGACAATGACATCTAACTCAACCAAAGTTTTCGGCAATACAATCAAATGGATCGGTCTGATCCATAAAATCAAGATCAACGACCAGAAATTCTATCGTCCATGATGACAAGTTGTTGTAAATAGAAGTCAACACGATCGAAGCCCTTAGGTCCACATGAAACTTTTTTATGTTGTTCAACACCGCAGCCGTAAGAAATTTCTTGTTGAAAACTTAATCCTCACGGACAATAGTGCCCTCGCATTCGACATGAAGAATGTGACAAAGCTAGTGTTTGCATTGTTGGATGCATATCCTTCCAAAGGTTACCGCTTTCAAACGAATGTCATGAGATCTGAGAAAATCCCGTGCTTCTTGAACCATTGATTGGTTATAACTTTTTTTCCATGTGTTAGTGCCTAAATAGAGATGAAGATTGAAAACAGTTAATGTCTAAAAATGATTATGTTGAAAGAGTGATAGTTGAGCGATTAATTATAGTACATTATATATGGGCTTACAATGTGCGTGAAATCATCACCTTCATATACAAATTCTCCAGACATGGAAAGCATTGCAGCAAGGCAATAATGATGTTGAGATCAAAACACCACATAGTGATATATAAGGTCTTGACAGAATCCACCACCACTGATAGGATGGACAAGCGCTTCATTGAGCATAGAACATAATATTAGCACTGAAAGTGTACTCCAAGATGATACTTAACTTATGCGCACAAATGAAAAATGCAAATTACAAAAGTCTACGTGAATAATATACAATACCTCAATAGGTGTGGAGGCAAACACCATCTCGGACCATTCAAATGGATCACTATTTGCACCCAAGGTCTCCAATTTAGGCGCAGAGACCGCAATTATTTGTGAAGGTTTATAATTAAGGAACAACCTTTGAAGTGAAGGTGCGTCTTTGATGATGAGCTCCTATCCTTCAAAATGAATTCCAGTTCTTACAAGGTGAGACGACTTTATTTTGTGACAAGGGATATGGATTCCTATTCCAAAAACAAGCACCAAACACTGCAGTGCAGGGCAGCTAGAGTGGATGATGCTGTGAAGTGAGGCCACTGACAGATCAACCAACACAAGCGCAAGTTTTTTCAGCACTGGCAGTCGCAACATTTGTACCAGATAGTCTGCTAGATGGCACCGGGTCAAGGTGATGATGTGGAGAGAGGAGGAAAACCATGAGATGGGCATTGGTGGTGAGGGCACAGATGCAGATCTTGGTGGAAACCTATTGCTGTAATGGTAGAACTCAAGCTCCTGGAGTTTATCAAATTGACGGGATGTCAGGCAGGCGGCCACCATGCAGGGTATGTCTAGCAGGTAGCATGCCGGGATGCACATGCGTTGAACGGAGCCCTCGTGGGAGGAGATGATGGCTCCGGGGAGTTCAGAATCATCATCGACAGATAGCTGACGACAGTCGAGATTAAGAGGCCCGGTGCGCCACAGAGTGCGCCAGCGAGATGCGAGGACGTGTGTGCGGAAACCATCCTTGGTGGGGAGAAGGGAGATGATCTCCCCAAGGATTCTGTCTCGGAGATCGCTGATGCGGTCTGCCGGAGATTCTACTGGTTCCTCGGGTCCAGGGGGCGCTTCTGGCCGCACAGCCGGGTCGAAGATCTACATCCGGCGACGGTGCTGGTCAGAGCCTCATCTGTGTTCATACAAATCTAAAAGAAAAAATGGCATAACATTTAGGACACTTGAAATCAATTCCCAAGATCAGGAAGAAAAAAGGCACAAACATATATGTAGGTGACTAACCGGTTTTCCGTCGGAGTCGCAGTTGTTGCCGGAGTTGCTGTTGACCTGCGGCTCCAGCTGGGGGGGGGGCACAACGACGCCGACGAATTCAAGGTCGTCTGCTGCCCGCACGAGACCTCATCGGCGGCGACGGAAACCTCTGTGGCCAGCTTGACGCATTGTGCGGGTGCTTCACCAGCCCCGGCATCGCCACTCCCTCCGATGGTGCGCTTCGGCGGCATCGTCATACACTCCGGAGTCCAGACGTCGGTGACCACTATGGACCGGGGGTGCGGCCGCCTATTATGGCCGGCGGCTCGGGCGCGCAATTAATACGGAACAATGGGAGCAAGGCAGGCTGCGGTCAAAAGTTGTCTTGCCTCCCGGTGAGCCTGCGCGGCGGACGTCTGCCATTCCTACCATCATTTCACACAGCAACTCGCACGCCTCCCCGTCGATACACACACCTGCACGCACGCCTCTCGGTATGCCTACATGGCGGACTGCTCGCATGCGTCCCGTCAACTCACGCCTGCTCGCACGACACACGGGGCGTGTGCCAACAGGTATATTTTTTGGTTTATTTTCTGCCGCTTTACTGCTTCACAGAACCGTTAGCGTTGAAGAGATGCACAAATCCTGCGTTGAACATCTCGCACGCTTCCCGTGAACTCAAGCACCGGACGAAGTTTTGATTTACTAGAATTTAAAACCAGGCATCTAAATGTTTTGCCGGCAATCAACAGTGCCCTGGTGTTTAAAATTCATTCTCATTTCTTGCATGGGACCTAAGCATGCACATAAGGACACATATTTGATTTTCCAACCAATTTATAGTCACTGGAGCATGCACATGTAGTTCAAATTTAAATTATGCACATAAATGCATTGAAAACTTAGTTAATGCATAAAAATGTCCAAATGAACCCCGAAAAATTACAAAAATTCACACAACACTCCTGTTGTTCTATGTTGGCACGAGAAAAAAACTTGCAAGGCATTAAGAGGCAATGGATATCGTTTCGTTCCCAAAGGTGGGACGTTCCCTACCAAAAACCATCATGCTTGTTGTGGGAAGCATATACCCAAACCTGCCCCAAATGGGACAAAATTTGTACCACAGCATGTTGATGCCGCTCCATGATAGCATGCCAAGTTTCATGAATTTCAGACGAGTTTTGGATTTACTAGAATTTTAAAACCAGGCATCCCACTGCTTTGCCGGCAATCAACGGTGCCATGGTGTTTGAAATTCATTCCCATTTCTTGCATGGGACCTAAGCATGCACCCAACGACAAAGATTTGATTTTTCAACGAATTTATATGCACTGGAGCATGCACATGTAGTGCAAATTTGAATTATGCACATAAATGCATTGAAAACTCAGTTTATGCATAAAAATATCCAAACGAACCCCGAAAAAGCACAAATGTTCACACAACACTCCTGTTGTTCTACGTTGACACGAGAAAAAAAACTTGAAAGCAATAAGAGGCAATGGATATCGTTTCGTCCCCAAAGGTGCGACGCCCGCATCAAAACCATCATGCTTGTTGTGAGAAGCTCCGCCAGTGAGAAGCATATACCCAAACCTGCCCCAAATGGGACAAAATTTGTACCATGACATGTTGATGCCGCCCATGATAGCATGCCAAGTTTCATGAATTTCAGATTTAGTTTTGATTTACTAGAATTTTAAAACCAGGCATCTCAATGTTTTGCCGCCATCAACGGTGCCCTGGTGTTTGAAATTCATTCCCGTTTCTTTCATGGTACCTAAGCATGCACCCAACGACAAATATTTGATTTTTCAATGAATTTATATGCACTGGAGCATGCACATGTAGTTCAAATTTGAATTATGCACATAAATGCATTGAAAACTCAGTTAATGCATAAAAATGTCAAAACGAACCCCTCACATGTAGTTCAAAACTCCTATTGTTCTATGTTGACACGAGAAAAAAACTTGAAAGCAATAAGAGGCAGTGGATATCGTTTCGTCCCCAAAGGTGGGACGCTCCTCACCAAAACCATCATGCTTGTTGTGAGAAGCTCCAGCCAGAGAGAAGCATATACCCAAACCTGCCCCAAATGGGACAAAATTTGTAGCACGACATGTTGATGCCGCTCCATGATAGCATGCCAAGTTTCATGAATTTCAGACGAGTTTTGGATTTACTAGAATTTTAAAACGAGGCATCTCACTGTTTTGCCAGCAATCAACGGTGCCATGGTGTTTGAAATGCATTCCCATTTTGCATGGGACCTATGCATGCACCCAACGACAACGATTTGATTTTTCAATGAATTTATATGCACTGGAGCATGCGCATGTAGTTGAAATTTGAATTATGCACATAAATGCATTGGAAACTCAGTTAATGCATACAAATGTCCAAACGAACCCCGAAAAATCACAAAATTCACACAAGACTTCGTTGTTCTATGTTGACACGAGAAAAAACTTGAAAGCAATAAGAGGCAATGGATATCGTTTAGTCCCCAAAGGTGCGACGCCCCACCGAAACCATCATGCTTGTTGTGAGAAGCTCCGGTTTGTGAGAAGCATATACCCAAACCTGCCCCAAATGGGACAAAATTTGTACCACGGCATGTTGATGCCGCTCCATGATAGCATGCCAAGTTTCATGAATTTCAGACGAGTTTTGGATTTACTAGAATTTTAAAACCAGGCATCTCACTGTTTTGCCGGCCATCAACGGTGCCCTGGTGTTTGAAATTCATTCCCATTTCTTTCATGGTACCTAAGCATGCACCCAACGACAAAGATTTGATTTTTCAACGAATTTATATGCACTGGAGCATGTACATGTAGTTCAAATTTGAATTATGCACATAAGTGCATTGAAAACTCAGTTAATGCATAAAAATGTCAAAACGAACCCCTCACATGTAGTTCAAAACTCCTATTGTTCTATGTTGACACGAGAAAAAAACTTGAAAGCAATAAGAGGCAGTGGATATCGTTTCGTCCCCAAAGGTGGGACGTTCCCTACCGAAAACCATCATGCTTGTTGTGAGAAGCTCCAGTTTGTGAGAAGCATATACCCCTGCCCCAAATGGGACAAAATTTGTACCACGGCATGTTGATGCCGCTCCATGATAGCATGCCAAGTTTCATGAATTTCAGACGAGTTTTGGATTTACTAGAATTTAAAAACCAGGCATCTCACTGTTTTGCCGGCAATCAACGGTGCCCTGGTGTTTGAAATTCATTCCCATTTCTTGCATGGTACCTAAGCATGCACCCAATGACAAAGATTTGATTTTTCAACGAATTTATATGCACTGGAGCATGCGCATGTAGTTCAAATTTGAATTATGCACATAAATGCATTGAAAACTCAGTTAATGCATAAAAATGTCCAAACGAACCCCGAAAAATCACAAAAATTCACACAACACTCCTGTTGTTCTATGTTGGCACGAGAGAAAAAAACTTGAAAGCAATGAGAGGTCAGGATATCGCTTTCGCCCCCAAAGGTGGGACGCTCTCACCGAAACCATCATGCTTGTTGTGAGAAGCTCCGGTTTGTGAGAAGCATATACCCAAACCTGCCCCAAATGGGACAAAATTTGTACCACGGCATGTTGATGCCGCCCATGATAGCATGCCAAGTTTCATGAATTTCGATTTAGTTTTGGATTTACTAGAATTTTAAAACGAGGCATCTCACTGTTTTGCCAGCAATCAACGCTGCCATGGTGTTTGAAATGCATTCCCATTTTGCATGGGACCTAAGCATGCACCCAACGACAACGATTTGATTTTTCAATGAATTTATATGCACTGGAGCATGCGCATGTAGTTCAAATTTGAATTATGCACATAAATGCATTGAAAATTCAGTTAATGCATACAAATGTCCAAACGAACCCCGAAAAATCACAAAAATTCACACAACACTCCTGTTGTTCTATGTTGACACGAGAAAAAAACTTGAAAGCAATAAGAGGCAATGGATATCGCTTAGTCCCCAAAGGTGGGACGCTCCTCACCGAAACCATCATGCTTGTTGTGAGAAGCTCCGGTTTGAGAAGCATATACCCAAACCTGCCCCAAATGGGATAAAATTTGTACCACGGCATGTTGATGCCGCTCCATGATAGCATGCCAAGTTTCATGAATTTCAGACGAGTTTTGGATTTACTAGAATTTTAAAACCAGGCATCTCACTGTTTTGCCGTCAATCAACGGTGTCCTGGTGTTTGAAAGTCATTCCCATTTCTTGCATGGTACCTAAGCATGCACCCAACGACAAAGATTTGATTTTTCAACGAATTTATATGCACTGGTGTCGGATTTCGGGTTCCGGCAGACCCTTAAGGTTTGAACTCTGGGGTGTGCGCGGAGATCCAACCCTCCACCGTCTCGTACCTCACCGAATCGTAGGGACCTAAACTACTAACAAGAACAGCACAAGAGACGCAAGATTTATACTGGTTCAGGCCACCATCGTGGTGTAATACCCTACCCAAAGGTGTGGTGTGTGGATTGCCTCAGGGCTGATGAAGAATAAGATGGAAGAACAGCCTTGCGAGGGTCTCGTTTAGTGGGTGCGATGAACTGCTAAGTGGTGTCCCGTCGCTCTAGCTTGAGGATCGGGTCTCTCTCTCTCTCTCTCTTCGGGCGCTTCCGAATGGCGGATCCTTCGTCGCCCTACTATGGTGGCTAATTCTACTTATATAGGCGAAGGCCCTAGGCCTCTTCCCAAATATTGAGCGGGAAGGGCGCCAACAATTGGCCATTTTGAAGGGGAACAGCGGGTACACTTATCCCGACTAAAGTTGGTCCTCGCCGCCAAAGGCTCGTGATGACGCCTTTGCTTGGGCTCCACGATGATCGCATTCCTGCCGTTGGGGCTGGTCTTGGTCTTGTTGCACCTAAATGGATGCCTTTGCTTGATGCTCTTGCTCGCGCTTGCTCCTTTGCACCAAAGAGGAAAGGAGGACGCCAGACGGTCGGGCGCCTCGACCGGCGCCTCGGTCGTCATGGCTTGCGCCATGGGCACCTCGCGAGGTACCCTGCCTTGAACTTTCCGCCTCCTCACGAGCCAGCTTGACGAGGCCGTGCCTGAGGAAGCTCTTGGTCGTCCGCCCCTCGAGGCTTGGCCCCTCGCGAGGGTCTTGAGCTTGTGTAGATGAAGGTGGGCTGTCTTGGGCCTACTTTGAGCCACGCCAGGGGCCGCAGCACGCAAGTCCTGGGACCCCGCTCCTGAACGCCGACAAGAGCCCCAGGCTCATGGCGCGCCTCCGAACTTGGCCGAGCAGAGAGGCGAAGGGGGCAAGTCGCGTCAGGGCCCTAACACTCAAGGGTTTTGGGCGCCGCGTGGCGGTTGATTGGACGTGGGCGCCTCTGCCGTGCGGGTTGATAATAGAGCGGCATCTTCCTTGCCTCCTTTACTTTCCCTAGTTGCCGCTTAGATCCCCTTTCTTGCGTCTCTCCTCCCTGCTTCCAAGACCTTCAGATCCACTCCACCTTCGTGCCCTAGCCAGCCATGGCTCCTCGTCAAACCCCGGCCGGAGCCTGGTACTCTCCTGCTTTGGACCCGCTGAATGTGTCGTGGCGAGCCTTGCTCGATGCGCCTGGTCATGGAGGCGCAGGGCGCCACTGAACGGCGGTGTTCATGGTCGGCTCCTCCGCCCCTGAGGGCCGGGGGAGTACCTTCTACCCGTTCTTCGCGGGCGCCATTATTGCTAGTCCGGCGCCTCCCTCTCTCGAAGTTCTTCTTCTCCGCCCTTCGCCATTACAACATTCACGCTCGCACCTTCATCCCAACTCCGCCCTTCTCCGGCAATCTTCGCTTACTATTGTGAGGCCCATGTTGGGGTGAAGCCTCGTGGACTTGTTGCGCCACTACTTCTTCCTCCGATTCTCCTGTGGTCCTGTCTCACAGGCGCGAAGCTTAACAGATACGGTGGAGCCATTGCCATTTCAAACACTGGGAAGCGGATCGAGGGCTTCAGGAGCAAGTGGGTCTTGGTGGATGCCGGAGGATCCACCTCGGCTGATCCTGCCCACGGAGCCCGCCGAGAGTTCCGACGATCGTCCCGAGCGAAGCTTCGATCCTCGCCTGTGCTGGTGCTGGAGAGGATGGATGCAGATCTGAAGCCGGCCGATGCGGCGGCGGCGAGACTGACCGGTGCGTCGTTGTCGAGGGAGTTCTCGAGCACTAACTGCTCCGCTTCACAAGATTTGCTTCCGATGTGGAGGCCTAACCCGAGCCCTGTGGCCTCGCCAGCGAGGATCCGTGACAGATCCTCCAGATCCTTGGTTGGGGGCGGCGGCGAGACCCGAGGGCGCCCGATCCCTTGTTCCTTCATGAGGATTGGGAGCAGGTTGGGGTCCATGCATGCCTTCAATGGGGACGGGCTCAGGACTGCTGGAGGCTCCGGAGGACTGGTGGACGTGTCCTCTTCCGACTCCGCGAAGAGGTGGGTGGAAGGAAGCCAGAGAGGGGGTTGACTCAGGGCGAGTCAAGGGCTCCCTCCTCGCGGGCGCAGCTCCCGCTGCTCTCCGCCTCCCCCGAGAGTGACGACGACGAGGATGAGGGGTGAGCAGGAGGCGGCCTGCCTCGATCCCGGCGAAGGACCGGACTGGCTGGTCCCAGCGGGTCTGCCCTGCCCCGGGCGATCCGCAGACGCGCCTCCGCCTCCCGGTCTCCTTGAAGCCGATCCACAGCCCTCTCTCGGCTTCAAGTATGGCCGAGGCTGCTCGAGTCCACTGAAAGGACGACTTGGAAGTGCTTGCTTCTGCCTTGATTATTGTTTTGTCAACGAGATCTGATGTCCATGTTTTTCGCCAGCCGGGCGCCTGCAGCGAAAGAAGTGAAGGGGGCCTCGAGGCCCTATCCGTGGCGGTGCCTTTGCCCGAAAAGGAAGGTGACCCCGACGCCTGTGCCTCTCCTGCCCGGGCGCCTCGCGAGGCTTCGGCTGAGCTGCTGGGGCGAAGCTCAGCCCCTTGTCTCAAAGCGACTCCCGAGGTGGCCTTGCTGGGCGCTGCCTCCACCGATGCCGTGGCGCCGCTGGTTCCGCCTTAGGGCGCAGTGGTTACGTCGCCGCCAACTCCTCCTACTCCGCCAACCGCTGTCTCTCCGACTCCTCCCGCGGTCCTGGACCGCGCTGCTGCTGAACTGGACCAGCTGCGGCAGGATCTTCTTGGCGCTGACCCTCGCTTGGTGGTCGGTCGCTTGGAGCTGGCCTCTGGCTGGATTCGCGCCGATGCTTCGATTCGGGCGGCGCTGGTCCAGGCTTCGACGGCTTGTGATGAAGAGAAGCAGGCTGTTCGCGAGGCGAAGGTAGCCCGCGATGCTGCCCTGGGGGAGGCAGCCAGCATCCAAGGTCGCTGTGAGACGCTGGAGGGCGAGCTGAAGGGCTCTGCAGAACCAACTGCCATGGAGGCCCGCCTCCGCCAGAGCAGGAGGAGGCATGAAGGCTCGTGAGGCGCCATCAAGGACCGGGAGGCTGCTGAAGAAGCGCCGTGACCGCTTTGACGCTACCGGGCAGGAACCGGAGGTGAGAAAGGTCGAGCTGGGCGCCAAGGCGCGGTTCTGCCAAGATCGCGGGCCTTCATGGATATGGAGGTGAAGGCTCGTGTCCTGCTGAGGGAGCTTTATGACAGCGGCCTGGAGAGCCCATTGGCCGGCGCAGAGGACGGCCCCGCCAAGCTGCTTCCCTTCCTGATCCGTGCCCTTGAAGATGTTTCCCTTGGTCTTGGCCCCACGGCTGAGGCTGAGGCGCGGGTCTTGTCTTCTGCGGCATTGACGCGGATCCTCACCCACATCTATCTTCGCGATCCCAACGTCGACATGGACAGCCTGCTGGAGCCGGCAAGCGGCGAGCATGCAGCTCCCGCTGCCGAGACTGTGAAGGGTCGCGCGGAGGCCCTGTTGGGGAAGTTCCGGGCCTTCAGCACCAAGCCGAAGCGAGGCGCTGCCGGCCCTGCTGCTTCACGAGGCGAGCCCACTCCGTGCCGCTCCACCGCCGACAAGTGACTCCGCTGCAGCTCCTGTCTTGCTTTTAATTCCTGCACATGTATCATGCCTCAGGAAGGCATTTAAACTTGCGTTTGGTACTGCAATAACAGTGTGGACTGTAATATTTGCTTTTGAATTCCTTGAAATTTGTGCTTCCTACTTGCTTTATGTTCTACGCCGCAGAGCCTGCCCCACAAGATACCTCAGCCGCCGCTAGCCCCGACCGAAACCAGGACGGGACCAAGGAGTGAGGGGCTACGTGACAAGTTAGGCTCGAGTCGCGATGCTCGGGAGTCCCCTTAGCGCATTTAACAACAAGTAGGGAGGTGAGGCGCGGTGGAGCCACCGTTCTACGCCTGGAGAGCCCGCCCCAGATACCTCAACCGCCGTTAGCCTTTCGGAACTAAGGGGTGAGGGGCTACGTGACCAGTTAGGCTCTGAGTCGCGATGCTCAGAGTCCCCTTGACGCCAAACGGCATGCGTATTTTGGCTCCGCCGGGAGTGGCGTCGACGAACCAGGCCCGGCGGCCTGGCTGGGTGGCGGCGTCTGGCGTGACTCAGCGCAGCCCGTGCCAGCCTCGCGGGCGCCCCGAGGGGAGGCTTTGCGACGAGGCCGGACATCGAGCTCTGGGCCCCGAGGTTGATGCGACCGAGGCCACCTCGCTTGTTTATCACCAGCTGAGCATAGCGCTTCCGCATGCGTCTGGGCATAGCCGCCTCGGCAGTGTCGCCACCAGTAGCTGAGCATGGTGCTTCCATCGAAGCGTGGGAGGGGCTCCTCCGTGAGGAGCCCCCGGCGATACATCCCCACCCCGACACGCGGCTGGCACGGTAGGGCTAGACGAGGTGTATCTGGCACCCGTGAGCCAGCCAGGGACTAACGAGGCCCTACCTCAAGGCGGGTTGCGCCTGCTCGGGCCTTTGTCTTCGAGTGTGTTCCTCGCAAATTTGGCCGATGCCGGTGCTTTTCGCTCGGTCCCGCTCTCGGCTGGTCTCACCGTCGCCGGCAAGCTGTGTCGTGATGCCATGGACAAGACCAGAGGGTGAGGGCCGAGAGCCGTAGGAGCCCCGAGTCGCGATGCTCGTGCACCCCTTTAACGCGCAAGTTAGGTTAGATGACGCAACTCTCGCCCTCGGTCCCGGCTCTCGGCTGGTCTCTCACCGTCGCCGGCAAGCCAGGTCGCGATGCCATGGACAAGACCAGAGGGTGAGGGCCGAGAGCCGTAGGAGCCCTGAGTCGCGATGCTCATGCACCCCCTTTAACGCTAAGCTGGGTCGACGCAGCAACTCTCGCCTCGGTCCCGGCTCTCGGCTGGTCTCTACCGTCACCGGCAAGCCGTGTCGCGATGCCATGGACAAGACCAGAGGGTGAGGGCCGGAGAGCCGTAGGAGCCCTGAGTCGCGATGCTCGTGAACCCCCTTTAACGCCAAGAAAGTTGGATTGATGGCTAAACTCTATGTCCTCGGTCCCGGCTCTCGGGCTGGTCTCTACCGTCACCGGCAAGCCGTGTCGCGATGCCATGGACAAGACCAGAGGGTGAGGGCCGAGAGCCGGTAGAGCCCTGAGTCGCGATGCTCGTGCACCCCCTTTAACGTGCAAGATTTCGCCATCCGTGAGAAGGCACCAAATAACAAGCATGGTGGAACGAGAGCATAATCCTAAGGAAACGATGAAGGATACATGCATGGGCTGGCCCGAGCGGCTTGGGGATGATGCAGCCCGAGGGGCGCCCCCAACAGGATAAGCTAAAGACATGAAATAAAAGGGATACATGCCGCAGGGACGGACCCATGCGGCCTGGGAATAATGCGGCCCTGAAGGCGCTCCCAGCCGGAAGTAAAACTTAAATATGTCACCTAGTGATGCTGGGGATGAAGGGTTGTTGATGTAGCAGACTCGATGGGCTGCGGAGCCGATCTCACGAGCCCCCAGTGCCCGGGGCCTCGGAGGCTTCGAGGCGCCGGCGGCTCCTCATGGGCCATCTCCATCACCGCCAGGCTGCAGCGTGCTCGACCTCTTGAGCCCCTGTGATGGTCCTCATGAGACGCCAGCGCAACAGCCGCGCTTGGCGAGCCATAAGGCATCCGTGACGTAGGCGTAGGCGGGCCTCGCAACGCCCCACTCGCGAGGGCCAGAGGCGCCTTGAGATGCGGCTCGGTTGAGTCCTGGTATGTCGATGCAGACGCAGCCCACCATCCTCGCCGGATGGGGGCCACGGTAGGCGGCGGCTACCCTCATGATCCTTGACTCTGAGCTCCCGGATGGCCTTGCCGATGAACTCCCGAGGGTTCTGCCCTCCTGGTCTTGCTCCCGCTATGGAACGTGTTCAAACACGCCACACGTGGTGCCCAAGCGCCTCCTCGAGACCTTGGCGAGGTCGGCGGCCCTCCAAGGGAGAGCCCCGAGCCCTGCTCGAGGAGGGCGCCGCGCGCTTCCTATGCGATGGAAGGAGGCTCCCCTTGGCCCGTCAAGGGCCCCGAGGGGCCTGTCTTGAAGAGTCGGGCCGGTCGATGTCTTCTTCTTCTTGGGTGCTGCCTCGGGAGGCATCCTGCTGCTGTGGTCTGGTCTTCCAAATGATGCGGCTCAAAAGCTCGCCTCCGTGGAGCACATCGCATCTTTCTCTTCACAGGGCACCGTGATGACCCAGCCGCTTCCTGGCATCTTGAGGATGTTGTAGCCATGGTGGGTTACGGCCATGAACTTGGCCAGCGCTGGGTACCCGAGGATGGCATTGTACGGCAGACGAATGTGGGCGACGTCGAAGTCAATAAGCTCGGTGTGGTAGTTGTCGCGGGCCCCGAAGGTGACAGGAAGGTGGACCTGCCCGATCGGGACCGTGGAGCCGTCGGTGACTCCAGAGAAGGGCTTGGTTGGCTGAAGCTGACTGTACGGCACTTGAAGATTGTTGAATGTCTCCACAGACTGGACGTTGAGCCCTGCTCCGCCGTCGATGAGGGTCTTGGTGACCAGCACGCTGTCGATGATTGGGGAGCAAAGCATTGGGAGAACTCCGCTGTGGCTGCGCAAGACTTGAGCTGATCCACCGAGCTGAACATGATGGCGCACGCCACCACCACGAGAGGGCGCTGTGGACTCGAGCTTGGGGAGGACTGCATTCACTTCACGGGCGAACTGCTTGAAGATGCGGTGAGAAGTCGGGCTTGAGCTCCGCCCAGATGCAAAGCGATCGCACGCGCTTCCCGGAAGCCCCCAGCCCCTCGCCTTGATGACGGTCTTCGATTCTCCTTGATGGTGGCGGCAGCGAGGGAGGCTGCGTGCCCTTGCGGACGATCCTCACGAGGCTGGTCCTCCAGCCTCGCGAGGTGGGTCTTGCCAACGGTCTCGCGAGGTTGGTCGCGCCACCCTTGGCGCGGGCCGCGGTCTTCCCAGCGTCCCGCTTTTCTTCCTCCTCCTCGTCAGAGCCCGGTCGCTGCGCCAGGGCGCCTGCCGACCCTTCCTCCAGCACGCGGCCGGAGCTCTTGACATTCATTGGTGTTGTGGGTGTGGAGGTCGTGGTACACGCAGACCGCTGCCCTTGGAAGACTCGGGCTGATCTCGCCTCGCTTGGTGTCCGTTCAGCCATGAGCACGGCAGCCCCTTTGCGCTTCACGCCCTTGGGCTTGACTTCTTCTTCGGGATCCGCGGCAGGCAGCTCGAGGAGGAGAGGCGCCTCCTCAGCCCGGGCGCACTTGGTCGCCAAGTTGAACAGCTCCAGGAGGTGCACAGATCTTCATGCATCGCCAGCCCTCCTTCATCTTGACGCCGCGCCGCCGCCGGAGAAGGCAGAGATGATGGCCTCCTCCGTCACCCTGGGATCTTGAGGCGCTGTTGTTGAAGCGCCGATGTACTTTTGCAGGGTTTCCCTGCTGCTGCTGATCCGGCGATGTCGCCACGGCGGGTGGCCGTCGCGAGTACCACGAAGTTGGCGATGAAGCGGGTGCGATCTCGCCCAGAAGAGATCGTGCTCGGGCAAGATTCAGAGCCAAAAGGGCTCCGCCCTGAGCGCCATGGGAAACCAGTTCGCCATGACCTTTTCATCTCCGCTGGCGGCTTATGCCCAGCTCAGAGCTGAGAAACTCCGAGGGTCAGCCGTGCCGCCATAGCGTGGAGGCAGGTCTGCTTGAACTTGGCGGGCTACGCGACGCTGCGCAGCTCGGTGGTGAAGGCGCGCAGCCCGCCGTGGCCGCTGGGGTCTCTGACGGCGAGAGCTTGGTCTTGCAGGCCTCCTCGCGCCGCGGGCCGGGGCAGCGCAGGTCTTGACGTCTTGGAGCGGGAGCGCCGGGTAGCTTCTTGCGGGCGAGGAACTTCTTGGCAGCTTTGTTCTTGCCGCGCCGCGCGGTGGAACGGGTTCCGCCAGGGCCGCGCGCTTTGGGGCTGTGGCGCCGTTTTGAGGAGGAGGCGGCCGAGGCGCCGAGCGCCATCGCCAGCGGTAGTGTGCGGTGCAGCGAGACGGACGACGTGGGTCACCTCCCGCAGCGCGACGAAGCTCGGCGACGCGGTCGAGCCATTCTTCGAGACGCTGCCGACGGGCGGTAGCGCAGAGCTCGCTAGCGCGATGAGTGCAGCTCGGGCCTCCATGGCAGCTGGGAGCGCGCGACAAAGAACCAGCGGGGTGAGCGGCGTGGCGGTGCGGCCGCCCCGCCTCATGGACGGTGCTGGACGACGCTTGCTGCTCGTTTCGCCAGCCGGTGGCGGCGTTGATGGCGGTGACGGGAACGACGAGGACGCCGGTCGACGGAGCCGCTCTGGGCGATATGGGAGGCAGGGCGGCTCGGCGCCGCGCGAGCCCGACGAAGCGCCGACATGGTTGCGGTGGTCGGGAAGAACGAGGCGACGAAGGCAGATTCCGTGCACCCTTCTGGCGCGCCAAATGTCGGATTTCGGGTTCCGCAGACCCTTAAGGTTCAACTCGGGTGCGCGCGGAGATCCAACCTCCACCGCCTCGCACCTCACCGAATCGCAGGGACCTAAACTACTAACAAGAACAGACAAGAGACGCAAGATTTATATCGTTCAGGCCACCATCGTGGTGTAATACCCTACCCAAAGTGTGGTGTGTGGATTGCCTCGGGCTGATGAAGAATAAGACAGGAAGAACAACCTCGCGAGGGTCTGTTCTTAGTGGGTGCGATGAACTGCTAAGTGGTGTCCCATCGCTCTAGCTTGAGGATCGGGTCTCTCTCTCTCTTCAGGCGCTTCCGAATGGCGGATCCTTCGTCCCCCTACTATGGTGGCTAATTCTACTTATATAGGCGAAGGCCCTGGGCCTCTTCCCAAATATTGAGCGGGAAGGGTGCCAACAATTGGCCATTTTGAAGGGGAACAGCGGGTACACTTATCCTGACTAAAGTTGGTCCTCGCCTGCCAAAGGCTCTGGTGATGACGCCTGCTTGGGCTCCATGATGACTGCATTCCTGCCGTTGGGGCTGGTCTTGGTCTTGTTGCACCGAAATGGATGCCTTTGCTTGATGCTCTTGATCATGTTGCTCCTTTGCACCAAAGAGGAAAGGAGGACGCCATGCTGGCTGGCGCCTGGTCGTCATCGCTATGTCCATGGGCACCTCGAGGTACCCTGCTTGAACTTTCCGCCTCCTCACGAGCCAGCCTGACGAGGCCGTGCCTGAGGAAGCTCTTGGTCGTCCGCCCCGCGAGGCTTGGCCCCTCGCGAGGGTCTTGAGCTTGTGTAGATGAAGGTGGGCTGTCTTGGGCCTCCTTTGAGCCACGCCGCAGGCAGGCAAGTCTGGGGACCCCCGTTCCCAGAACGCCGACAACTGGAGCATGCGCATGTAGTTCAAATTTGAATTATGCACATAAATGCTTGAAAACTTACTTAATGCATAAAAATGTCCAAATGAACCCTGAGAAATCACAAAAATTCACACAACACTCCTGTTGTTCTATGTTGACACGAGAAAAAAACTTGAAAGCAATAAGAGGCAGTGGATATCGTTTCGTCCCCAAAGGTGGGACGTTCCCTACCGAAAACCATCATGCTTGTTGTGAGAAGCTCCGGTTTGTGAGAAGCATATACCCAAACCTGCCCCAAATGGAACAAAATTTGTACTACGGCATGTTGATGCCGCTCCATGATAGCATGCCAAGTTTCATGAATTTCAGACGAGTTTTGGATTTACTAGAATTTAAAACCAGGCATCTCACTGTTTTGCCGGCAATCAACGGTGCCCTGGTGTTTGAAATTCATTCCCATTTCTTGCATGGGACCTAAGCATGCACCCAACGACAAAGATTTGATTTTTCAACGAATTTATCTGCACTGGAGCATGCGCACGTAGTTCAAATTTGAATTATGCACATAAATGCATTGAAAACTCACTTAATGCATAAAAATGTCCAAACGAATCCCGAGAAATCACAAAAATTCACACAACACTCCTGTTGTTCTATGTTGGCACGAGAAAAAAACTCGAAAGGCATTAAGAGGCAATGGATATCGTTTCGTCCCCAAAGGTGGGACGTTCCCTACCGAAAACCATCGCTTGTTGTGAGAAGCTCCGGTTTGTGGGAAGCATATAGCCAAAGCTGCCCCAAATGGGACAAAATTTGTACCACGGCATGTTGATGCCGCTCCATGATAGCATGCCAAGTTTCATGAATTTCCGACGAGTTTTGGATTTACTAGAATTTAAGAACCAGGCATCTCGTTGTTTTGCCGGCAATCAACGGTCTCCTGGTGTTTGAAATCCATTCCCATTTCTTGCATGGGACCTAAGCATGCACCCAATGACAAATGTTTGATTTTTCAACGAATTTATATGCAATGGAGCATGTGCATGTAGTTCAAATTTGAATTATGCACATAAATGCATTGAAAACTCACTTAATGCATAAAATTGTCCAAACGAACCCTGAATAATTCCAATTATTTTATGATCACTGTAGATAAAAGGTCTAGCAATTCAAACACTGTCCATGGCCGCTGTTACCCCATTATGTAATACAAATCAAGATCAAAAATCAAGTAGACCCCACAAAGATTATTATAACCAACCGTGTGAGATGCAGCACAAAATATCTTCGGACCGTGTCTGAATAAGGGACCATGTCTGATGACACTTTGCGCGCCAGTTTTTTGGCTGAAGCGATTCCAAATTTTCGGCTTCCACGGAAATATCTACCTCCCCGCCCCCTCCCCCTTACCAAAAGCCACATTTCCCCTCTTTTCGTCTTCCTTTCCAAGTTGAAACCTTCACTCCTTGCTTACAGCGCCGCCGCCTCCTCGCCAGCGACCCTCCTTCACGCTGCTCGGCCTCGCCTATCCGTGCAGTAATCCACACCACCCCCATCCTCCTCCTCCTTCCACATCCCACATGGTTTCGACCACCGCGCGAGCGCGACACCTTCCACCCAAATCACCGACCCCTCCACCAAATAAGCGTCGGCCTAAGCCATGGTGCACGCAGTATAGCCAGGACCTCAAGGAGCATATGGCAGCGGAGAAGAAAATCGCGGCCGCACGCGCGGATGAGGTCGTGATGGCTGCCATTCGTGCCGACCCCCAGATCTTGGAGGAGCACCTCGCCATCGAGACCACTGTTGATGCCTCACGCACCGACGCCGCGACGCGGTTGGCTGCTTTAAACGACAGTTCGTGGCGTTTTCTCGAGGCCACTGTCGGTGCCTTCGACGAAGACTATGAGGTGTTATCTCTGCATGCACGTGCTTACCTCATCTCGAGAGCCAGCAGGATTGTGCCCGGAGCGACTCAGGCAACTCACCACTACAACGAGGGCACCCATGATGCGGAGGCCTCGCCCTCTTCCATGTACGAGGAGCCAATCGTCATCGATATCTCCAACAATGAGTATTAGCTTGTCTTACTAGCTCACTATAAGGACCCTTGTTTAGTTTGCTAGCTACTGCCTTTCCTTAACATTTTCTATGAATTGTGCTATCTACTTATACCATGCAATCTTCTGCTATAGTGTATATGTTCTATATGTCGTGCAATGTGGTGTTCAATTAACTGCTTGGTTCAATTCTGCAAATGTGATGTTGAATTCTTCAGGGTGCAATATTTCCAAGTTGTTAAGCATGCTTGGTTTGGTTAACTGTCTGATCTTCTATTAGGAGTATGTTATATTGTTCAATTGGTGTTTACTTAACTGCTTGGTTCATTTGTTGTGGCTTGGTTCACTTGTTGTGGTGTTTAGTTAACTGCTTGGTTCAATTCTGCAATGCGATGTTCAATTGTTGTGGCTGCATTTTGTTATTGTATACCATGTGAGGAATAAATCGAATTTGGCTGTACTAAATACATGAGAAACAATTGCTATATTTCCAAGTTGTTAAGCATGCTTGGTTTGGTTAACTGTCTGATCTTCTATTAGGAGTATGTTATATTGTGCAATGTGGTGCTCAGTTAACGTTCGGTTCATTTGTTATGGTGTTTAGTTAACTGCTTGGTTCAATTCTGCAATGCGATGTTCAATTGTTGTGGCTGCATTCTGTAATTGTATACATGTGAGGAATAAATCGAATTTGGCTGCACTAAATACATGAGAAACATATACAAGTGCTATATTTCCTAGTTCTTAATCATGCTTGGTTTGGATAAATGGGTTTTCCATGTGGCTTGAATTAATCTGATGAATCTGCAATGTGCTTATTTATCATCAACATATTTTACTGATAGCATGCGAACCCTTACTTAACCTGATGACTAACTACCTTATATGTGTTGCAGGGAAACAATGGGAAGCACTGAGGTTTACAAGATGGTACTAACTATTATACCTTGCCTTTTTGTATTCCTTTGCCCCATTTCCAATATAGATAAGATATTTATGCACGTCCTTGTTTTCATGCTTCACTGATGATTACCTCTCAAACCACCTCTGTGGTCAGGAGGCGAGGAAAGTTTTCATACAAAATCCACGATTCAATATTGAAGTGTTCCTGAAGAGGTCGAAGGATGGATGGTCAATCATCCACAAGCACTGGCCTAAAGTTGCAAAGACCTTCAACATGAATGAAGGCTCAATATTCGCCTTCCGCTTCAGCAGTTTTCCAGATGAGATGCATCTCTCTATGTACCATCTAAGATGATAATTTCGAAAGGTTCTAGATGTTGCATGTGAAACTTGCTGCTGGTGCAATTGTGTAATGGGGGCTGAGTGCTGAAGCTATATCATGTTGTACTCTGATGTATTTCAATTATGAAATCCTGCTTCCTTAATATGGAAATGGAATATATTATGTGCTTAATATGAATGTCAATTAGATTAGTAAATGGATATTAATAATAGGGCAATTAGCCTGCTAATTGGGTTTTTCTATTGCAAACGGTTAATGAGAAACCACCGTGGGCGATGACCTCAGGCAACACACACAGTTTCTAGGAATAAACCGTGTTGGATCAATGAACAATCACACACGACATTCTCTCAAAACGGTTTGCGTTACGCCACCTTGCGCAAACGTTTTCCTTGGAGCGACTGTGTGGGATGTACATACGAACGAAAACGTTTAGCGGGGACTGACTGTGTGGGATGTACTTGCAACCGGAAACAATTTTGCCATATAATTATATTTTTAGCTATATCAGACGATTTCGGTATTTGCGTTTCTTTCCGTCGCACACGACCTCATTTTGCCGAACGTGTGCCGAAGGCCATATCCTCGATGGTTTCGGTCGTGGGAAGGACCCCTATCGCCCACACTCACTTGGCGACGGTTCCAGATGCCGTCACGGAAAGGGGTTAAAAACTGTTTGTTTAGGACCGACACGCACCAGTGACACCACTGATAAGTCGCCTGGGCACTCTTAAGCCCAAAAGGCATAGACACATAGCAGAAGGCTCCAAACGGAGTGATGAAAGTTGTCTTCTCCTGGTCCTTAACTGCCATCTTGATATGATGATAACCATAATAAGCATCCAGAAAACTCAAACGCTCACAACCCGCTGTAGCATCAATGATCTGATCAATACGAGGAGAGCAAAAGGGTCAGCCGGACATGCTTTATTAAGATCTGTGTAATCCACACACATACGCCAAGTTCCATTCTTCTTAAGTACCAGCACCGGGTTAGCCAACCACTCAGGGTGGAAAATTTCGACAATAAACCCAGCCGCCAAGAGCCGGGCCACTTCTTCACCGATGCCCTTGCGCCTTTCTTCAATAAAACGATGAAGGAATTGTTTGACCAACTTAAACTTTGGATCAACATTAAGAGTGTTCTCAGCGAGTTCCCTCAGTACACTTGGCATGTCTAAAGGCTTCCATGCAAAGATGTCCCGGTTCTCACGGATGAACTCGATGAGCGTGCTTTCCTATTTTGGATCCATATTAGCACTGATACTAAATTGCTTGGATGAGTCTCCAGGAACAAAGTCAACCAGTTTAGTGTCATCTGCCGACTTAAACTTCAACAAAGGGTCATGCTCTATGGTTGGCTTCTTCAAAGGTGTCATATCTTCCAGGTCAACATTATCTTTGTAAAACTTCAACTCCTCTATTGCACAAACAGACTCGGCATAAGCAGCATCGCCTTCTTCACACTCCAAAGCTATCTTCCTGTCACCATGCACCATGATGGTACCCTTGCGACCCGACATTTTAAGTTGTAGATAAACATAACAAGGCCGTGCCATAAATTGGGTGTAAGCCGGCCGCCCAAATAGGGCGTGATAGGGTTCTTGATTTTGACCACCTCAAAAGTCAATTTTTCAGCCATGTAATCATGATCATCGTCAAAAGCCCTGCAAAGTTATCTCACCCACTGGATACGCCGGCTTACCGGGCACCACCCCATGAAAAATAGTAGAAGACGGCTTAAGATCTTTGTCAGTCAACTCCATACGGCGAAAAGTATCATAGTAAAGGATATTGATGTTGCTGCCTCCATCCATGAGCACCTTAGTAAACTTGTACCCTCCAACCTGAGGTGCAACCACCAAAGCCAACTGACCCGGATTGTCAACCCGGGGCAGGTGATCCTCAGGACTCCATGCAATAGGATGTTCAGACCATCGCAAGTACCCAGGAGCCGCCGGCTCAACTATGTTCACCGCTCGCTTATGAATCTTCTGGTCTCATTTGCATAAACTCATGGTAAACACATGATATTGACCACCATTCAGTTGCTTTGGATTACTCTTATAACCGGACTGCTGCTGATTCCCTTGATTAGGCTGTTGGTTAAAGCCACCTTGATTGCCTTGACCCTGAAAACTGGAGCTTGAGCCGCCACCTCAAAAGCCATGTCCGTGAGAGCCGGATCCTGACCCGCCATGCCGACCATGATTGTTCTGAAAAAACTGGAATTTCTATACTCCCTCATGATGAAGCAATCTTTCCACAGATGACTGGCCGGCTTCTCTTGCGTACCGTGCTTTGGGCAAGGTTGATTCATCACTGCCTCAAGGTTGAACTTTGGCCCTCCCCGGGGCACTGATGATTTCCCCTTACGACGCTGATTATTATTCTGCGCACTGGTGTTAGCCACAAAGTCTGAACCGCCGTCGGCTTTGCGCTTACCATTGTTACCTTGACCCGCCGTATTATGTTGATGTCCCTTTTCATTGTCACTCTTCTTCCCCTTGCCGGTCTTCTCCTCATCAGACTCAGGGTCCTTGGTGTTATCAGAGTTGGCATACTTAACAAGAGCCGCCATGAGCTCTACCATATCATTGCAGTGGCGCTTAAGCCGCCCCAGCTTATGCTTGAGGGGAAGGAAACAAAAATTCTTTTCCAACATTAGGACAGCTGAACCGGCATTGATACTGTCCGATGAATGGATAACGGCCGAGATCTGGCGCACCCAATTGGTTCTTGACTCGCCCTCACCCTGGACGCAAGAGTCTAAATCAACAATCAACATAGGCTGCTTGCACGTGTCTTTGAAATTTTGGATAAAACGTGTCTTCAACTCAGCCCATGACTTGATGGAGTTAGGGGGCAATCCTTTCATCCAAGTGCGTGCCGGTCCATCCAACATCATAGTGAAGTATTTAGCACACGCAGCATGACTAACATCCAACATCTCCATGGCCATCTCATAAGTCTCAATCCAAGCCTCTGGGGGCTGATCCGCCGTGTAATTAGGCACCTTGTGAGGGCCCTTAAAATCCTTGGGCAGGCACTCATTACGTAAAGCTGGCACTAAACATGGCACACCAAGGGTTCTCAAGGTCACTCCTGCCTCCACAGACGTCGATGGGTAAGCCGGAGATTGTTGATGAGCTGCCAATTGAGCCGCCAGCTCAGCTTCCTAACGTGCCCTGCCCTGATCTACCAAACCCTGAGCATCTACCAGCACGCGGCGGGTTATGCCTGCGAGGCTGGTTATGGTGCCGCTCACTGCTTGAAACTGCCGGCGAGTCAATATGCCTGCTATAACTCGGGCTTGGACGCGGGGTTGAATGAACCCGTTCATGACTGTATGAATAAGCCACCTGTTGTGCTACCGCTGTCTGAAGAAGCTCTCTGGCTCTCCGTATCTCCATCGCAGCTGGTGACTCGCCTTCAACAGGGAGAGCCGCCAATCGTGTAGCCATGGCGATTATATTGTCCAGAGGGTCAGAATAATGACCCGGTGGTGTCGGAACATGCTGAGGCAGAGTAAAATTCAAACGAGGCGGGTCTGCAGCACGTGGCTGAACCGACGCTCCGGTTGCGGGCGCCTCAACGGCCCGGTTCACCATGGGCGGGTTACTGGTCCCTGTCCCAGGTGTGTTGAAAAGGTTCCTAGCCTCAAACTCCGTGGGTAGACAGGTCTGGTGCCTCCTCCTTATAATAGCGTTTGAAGTGTTCTGATCCAAGGTGAGCCATAATGACTCTGCCTGAATCCATTATGATTGTGCATCCAAGGCAGCTCGCTCTGTCGCCATCCTGGCGTTCTCAGCGGCAAGTTCTTCCTTGTCTTGAGCTATCTCATCCCGCAGCTTCGCGACATCCACTTTATGTTATTATTGAGTCTCTGGGGTTACCTCTGCCCCCATTAAAGTCGCCGAAGCATCCAACAACTCGGTCAGAACCTGAGCTGGCGGGCGTGCAGAGCCGCTTGCTCCGGCCGTCGCCGCAGCCGTTGAACTAGAAGTCATAGCCACAACAGTTGTTGAATCGAGCACCGGTTGTGTGCCGCTGTAGGATCGGAATTATGTCTAGAGGGGGGTGATTAGACTACTTGACCAAATAAAAATCTAGCCTTTTCCCAATTTTAAGTCTTGGCAGATTTTATCAACTTAGCACAAGTCAAGCAATCAACCTACACATGCAATTCTAAGAGTTTAGCAGCGGAATGTAAATCATTGCATATGGAGGTAAAGGGGAGGAGTTTGGAGGGAGCAAACGCAATGTAGACACGGAGATTTTTGGCATGGTTCCGATAGGTGGTGCTATCGTACATCACGTCGATGGAGACTTCAACCCACGAAGGGTAACGGCTGCGCGAGTCCACGGAGGGCTCCACCCACGAAGGGTCCACTAAGAATCAACCTTGTCTATCCCACCATGGCCATCACCCACGAAGGACTTGCCTCATTAGGGTAGATCTTCACGAAGTAGGCGACCTCCTTACCTGCACAAACTCCTTGGTTCAACTCCATAAGCTTGACAGAGGCTGCCAAGTGACACCTAACCAATCTAGGAGACACCACTCTCCAAAAGGTAAGAGATGGTGTGTTGATGATTAACTCCTTGCTCTTGTGCTTCAAATGATAGTCTCCCCAACACTCAAAGCTCTCTCTCAGATTGGATATGGTGGAAAGATGATTTGAGTGGAAAGCAACTTGGGGAAGGCTAGAGATCAAGATTCTTGTGGTTGGATTGGAATGTCTTGGTCTCAACACATGAGTAGGTGGTTCTCTTTCAGAAAATGAATGCTGGAAGTGTAGGCACATTCTGATGGCTCTCTCCACGAATGGAGGAAGGGTGGAGGGGTATATATAGCCTCCATACAAAATCTAACTGTTACACACAATTTACCAAACTCGGTGGGACCGAATAGTGAAACTCGGTCAGACCGATTTAGTTCAAAATGTGAACATTAGGCTTTTCGGTGGGACCGACATGATCAACTCGGTGGGACCGATGTGCTATGGTTAGGGCATAACTTGATCTCGGTGAGACCGATCACATGAACTCGGTGAGACCGATTTCAGTAATAGGCAAACAGAGAGTTAGTTAGGCAAACTCGGTGGGACCGATCGCTCATTTCGGTGAGACCGAAATGTTACGAAAAGGAAACAGAGAGTTTGCATTGCGAACTCGGTGGGACTGATCGCTCATTTGGGTTAGACCGAAAAGTTATGAAGGGAAACAGAGAGTTTGCAATCCCATCTCAGTGAGACCGAGATCCCTATCAGTGAGACCGAACTGATTAGGGTTTCTGGCTATGGCTATGTCAAATGAACTTGGTGGCGCCGGATAGATCAAATCGGTGGGGCCGAGTTTAACTTTAGGTTTAGGACATATGTGGTATTGAGAAATTGGTTGAGGGCTTTTGGAGCATATCACTAAGCATTTTGAGCAAGCAAGCCATTAAGCAACACCTCATCCCCTTTTAATAGTATTGGCTTTTCCTATGGACTCAATGTGATCTTGGATCACTAAAATGAAAATGTAGAGTCTTGAGCTTTTGCCAATATATGTCCTTAGCATTTTGAGGGGTCCACATCTCTAGTACATGCCACTCCTATCATTGAACTTTCTGAAATGATCATCTTGAAAGAGTATTAGTTCAATGAGCTATATGTTGTTAAGAATTACCAAAACCACCCAGGGATTAGTTGCACTTTCAATCTCCCCCTTTTTGGTAATTAATGACAACACATAGATCAAAGCTTCGACAAATAATAATAAGAATGAAATACATCATCGCTTTGAGAAGTATGTGATAAGCAAGATCTCCCCCTAAATTTGTGCATTATTTAAAATTTGCTTTTGAATGCAAATGCACAATCGATTAGGAACATGGGTTACTCTTCCATGTCACATACATCTTGTTGGAGCGCTCAAAATGATAGCATATGAAATATACACTCATCACCAAGACAAAGTGAATGATCATACATGAGAGATAGATTCATCCAAGCACAAACATTAAAGTATGATATGATCAAGCACATGACCAAACAAGTATCTCACACACACAACCATAGAGTATCATCCAATCAAGCAAACAAATAAGTATCAAAAGAGGCAAAAAGAAGCAAAGCTCTCTCTCTCTCTCTCTCTCTCTCTCTCTCTCTCTCTCTCTCTCTCTCTAAGCCTATGATCTATACACTGTCTCCCCCTTTGGCAACAAGTTACCAAAAAGCTTGAAAATGCATAGTGCTATGCAGCTCCCTAAGCTTGATCTTAGGGAGGTGGCATGGAGAGGAGTCTTGCAACAAATGCATCTGAAGAGGTTGTAGGAGCTGGTGGAGTTGCAACTGGAGGGGCACTGAAGTTGTGGCTGTAGGAGCTGAAGTTGTAGTTCTAGTGTCTGTCACTGGCAATGCTGCAGACCTCTGTCTTCTAGGCACCCTTTGATAAGCATCAGTGGTGGTCTTGTCACTCCTATCCTCAAGCTATTCTTGGATCTTTTCCACAGAAGTCTGAATCTCTGTCACCTTGACATCCAAGTCATGACGTTTTGTCTCAAACATTCTCTCAAGACTCTCTTGATTCTAAGTCAGGGTGGCCAATCCTTTCTCAATCCTCAAAGTAGCCTGAATGAGATAGCCAAGTTGGCCTTGTTTTGACTTGATAAAAAACTTGGGATGCGTCTTCAACACTTGGCATCTTGGCTGCCTTCTCTGCTTTTGCTTTTGCTCTCTTCTCTTGAGCCTCTACTGAAGTAGGATCTGTAGCATCCATGACAACTGTGTTGTCCTCAAAATCAGGCCTCAAGGGAAGGTGCTCTTTGTCCAACAGATATATGCCTTTGCCCATCTTGGAGTTGATGAGCATCTGAATGTGTGGAGCAGACCCACATGATCTCTTCTGATGAGCAGCGGTCCTCTTGATTGTCTCTACAATCAGTGTCATCACTTTGAACTTTTCTGGCACATCAAACATATGCAGCAAATTGATGGAATGCAATCTTATCATCCTGTGATCTCCAGATTTGGGCAACAATGTGTGCTTGAGGATAGTATTGATTGTGGGCAGTCCTGACAGAAGATAATAGACAGAGCCAAACTGGTGATGTTCCAAGGCTGCATCAGGAATCTCTTAGTACATATGTGCCATGGAGTTGTGTCCTTTCCTTGGCTTGGCATACACATCTGCATCATCATCATGCTCTTCAGGGGCATTGATAAGCTTGGCCCACTCAGCAACAGTAGACTGGTACCTTGTACCCGCAGACATCCAAACAATTCTTCCATCTGGGTAGAAGTGAGCTGTTGAATAAAACTGCATGATAAGCTCATCATTCCACTTGGTCAATTTTGACCCACAAAAGCATCAACTCCATTCATTCTGAAGCTCTCATGAACTCCAGGAAAGTGATCTTCATTTTCATCAATGTATTCCCAATCAACCCATTTCATGTCACTGACTATGGGCTTCTTATCCAGGAGCACAATCTCATAGAAGTCCTGGTCCTTAGTGTGGAACCTATAGTCTACAGCAGTTCTCCTTCTTGCAGCATAGGGATCTGACTGTCTCCACAATCTGAGACCTGCATCCTTCCTTATCTTCATGTTTTCAGCCACTGGATGTGTATCATCATGATTTGGGATCTTGGGCTTCAGCTTTCTGAGCACTTGGGCTTCCTCTTCTTCTTCTATTTCAGGCACTTCTGGTGCTTCTCTTTGGTGCAGTCTTAGAGGCTTGATCAGTAGCCTTGGGGGTAGTCTTGGGCTTTGATGGAGCAGGCCCAGACTTGGTGGTGATGTCTACTATGCAACCTTCTTCGTGTAGACGTTGTTGGGCCTCCAAGTGCAGAGGTTTGTAGGACATTAGCAAATTTCCCTCAAGTGGATGACCTAAGGTTTATCAATCCGTGGGAGGCGTAGGTTGAAGATGGTCTCTCTCAAGCAACCCTGCAACCAAATAACAAAGAGTCTCTTGTGTCCCCAACACACCCAATACAATGGTAAATTGTATAGGTGCACTAGTTCGGTGAAGAGATGGTGATACAAGCGCAATATGGATGGTAGATATAGGTATTTGTAATATGAAATTATAAAAACAGCAAGGTAACTAATGATAAAAGTGAGCACAAACGGTATTGCAATGCTAGGAAACAAGGCCTAGGGTTCATACTTTCACTAGTGCAAGTTCTCTCAATAATAATAACATAATTGGATCATATAACTATCCCTCAACATGCAACAAAGAGTCACTCCAAAGTCACTAATAGCGGAGAACAAACGAAGAGATTATGGTAGGGTACGGAACCACCTCAAAGTTATTCTTTCGGATCGATCTATTCAAGAGTTCGTACTAGAATAACACCTTAAGACACAAATCAACCAAAACCCTAATGTCACCTAGATACTCCAATGTCACCTCAAGTATCCATGGGTATGATTATACGATTTGCATCAAACAATCTCAGATTCATCTATTCAACCAACACATAGAACTTCAAAGAGTGCCCCAAAGTTTCTACCGGAGAGTCAAGACGAAAACATATGCCAACCCCTATGCATAAGTTCACAAGGTCACTGAACCCGCAAGTTGATCACCAAAACATACATCCAGTAGATCATGTGAATATCCCATTGTCACCACAGATAAGCACATGCAAGACATACATCAAGTGTTCTCAAATCCTTAAAGACTCAATCCGATAAGATAACTTCAAATGGAAAACTCAATCCATTACAAGAGAGTAGAGGGGGAGAAACATCATAAGATCCAACTATAATAGCAAAGCTCGCGATACATCAAGATCGTACCACCTCAAGAACACGAGAGAGAGAGGGAGAGAGAGAGAGAGAGAGAGAGAGAGAGAGAGATCAAACACATAGCTACTGGTGCATACCCTCAGCCCCGAGGGTGAACTACTCCCTCCTCGTCATGGAGAGCGCCGGGATGATGAAGATAGCCACCGGTGAGGGATCCCCCCTTCGGCAGGGTGCCGGAACAGGGTCCCGATTGGTTATTGGTGACTACAGAGGCTTGCGGCAGCGGAACTCCCGATCTAGGTTATTTTCTGGAGGTCTCAGTATTTATAGGAATTTTTGGCATATGTCTCACGTCAAGGAGGTTCCCGAGTCGTCCATGAGGTAGGGGCCCACGCCCATGGGGGGTGGGCGCGCCCTCCACCCTCGTGGACAACTTGGGACTCTTCTGGCCCAACTCTTTTGCTCCGGAGGCTTCTTTTGGTCCATAAAAAATCATCAAAAATTGGCACGTCAATTGGACTCCGTTTGGTATTCCTTTTCTGTAAAACTCAAAAAAAAAGGAAAAACAGAAACTGGCACTGGGCTCTAGGTTAATAGGTTAGTCCCAAAAATCATATAAAATAGCATATAAATGTGTATAAAACATCCTAGAAGGATAATATAATAGCATGAATACTTCATAAATTATAGATACGTTGGAGACGTATTAGCATACCCAAGCTTAATTCCTGCTCGTCCTCGAGTAGGTAAATGATAAAAGAAATATTTATGAAGTGTGAATGCTAGCAGGTGCACAAGTTTGATCAATGATAATTTCAATCACCTTTTCTAGCATCATTATATATCATAACATTAGCTCATATCATAGAGCTTCTCATGATCAAGTAACAAACTATTCACATGTTAAAGTATATATCATAAACTTTCTTGAAAACTAACAAACCGTTCTCAGTCATCAAACAATTGCTATTCATCTTATTTTCAGGAAGGGTCTATGTAAGAGCTTTGATTTAGCAAATCCCACATACTCAACTATCATATAATCTTCCATGATTGCTACCACTCAAAGCATATTTTTAGAACAAATAGCATCCATCGAACACAGAGAAAGATAGGGGCTTAATGTTTTGCCTCCCAACTTATTTATCATATAGTTAATTGTCAACAATAATAATTCATGATCAAATATATTTGAATGGCCATATATGCTTAGATCTTTCTCCACCACATGATGCTTTCCAACTAAAAAGTAGGTTGGAATGAGAAGGAATACTACTGACTCTTGCATAAAAGTAAAAGATAGGCCCTTCGCAGAGGGAAGCAGGGATTTGCAGAGGTGCCAGAGCTCGAAGCAAAAACAGAGATGAAAATAATTTTGAGAGGTACGCTTTCATTGTCAACATAACGACCAAGAGTTCCCAATATCTTCCATACTAGATACATTATAGGCGGTTCCAAAACAGAAAGGTAAATATTTTACTCCCCCTCCACCAACAATCACACTCCACGGCTTGTCTGAAACAACGGGTGCCGTCCAACTATCAACAATCCTGGGGGAGTTTTGTTTAAATTATTTGCGAATTTGTTTTTGATCTTTTGATCATAGGACTGGGCATCCCAGTTACCAGCCATTTTCTCATGAATGATGAGCGGAGTCCACTCATCGTGAGAATAACCCACCTAGCATGGAAGATACTGACAGACCCTAGTCGCTACATGAGCGATTCGGGCATACACAACAGATTATTATTTGAAGGTTTAGAGTTTGGCACATGCAAATTTACTTGGAACGGCAGGTAAATACCGCATATAGGTAGATATGGTGGACACTCATGGAAGAAACTTGGTTCAAGGAATTTGGACGCACAAGCAGTATTCCCGCTTAGTGCAGATATTTTGGCTAGCAAAGGATTCTAAATAGCAAGCACCACATGTTAGAGGATCCATAACAATATAACTTCTATACAAATATACCCAAGCATAACTCATTATGTTGTCTTCCTTGTCCAACTTCAACTTATTTGCTCAGGTTTGAAAATAACTAATGGGGCTCACAATCATAGAAGATGTCCAAGATAGTATATTTATATGTGAAATCTCTCTTCCTTCAATATTCTTTCATGAATTGTTCAAGTGACCAATACAATGTTTGCTAACCTTCAATAAATTTACCACATCTACTTCTTATATGTGAAGTCATTACTCCCCGTGGGATAAGCATATGAAACATATATAATTTCAGATTTATGATATTCAAATCATTCAACCATTTACTCATAGGATATAAGTGAAGCACACGAGTAAATGACAAACTACTCCAAAAAGATATAAGTGAAGATCAATGAGTAGTTAAATAATTATGTAAGTATGTGAAGACTCTCTCTCATTTAAGAATTTCAGATCTTGGGATATTATTCAAACAGAAAGCAAAACAAAATAAAACGACATTTCAAGGATAGCACTCATCATGTGAAGAAGCAAAAACTTAGGCTCAACCGATACTAACCGATAATTGTTGAAGAAGAAAGGTGGGATGCCTACTGCTACGTCTTGAGCTTGCGTTGGTTTTCCTCGAAGAGGAGAGGGTGATGCAGCAAGTGTAGCGTAAGTATTTCCCTCAGTTTTGATAACCAAGGTATCAATCCAGTAGGAGGCTCCTCAAAAGTCCCACGCACCTACACAAACAAACTGAGAACTCGCAACCAACGCAATAAAGGGGTTGTCAATCCTTCACGGCCACTTGCGAAAGTGAGATCTAATAAAGATAGTATGATAAGATAAATATATTTTGGTATTTTATAATATAGATGCAAAAAGTAAAGATGCAAATAAAAGTAGATTGGGAGCAAATATGATAAGAGATAGACCCGGGGGCCATAAGTTTCACTAGTGGCTTCTCTCAAGATAGCATAAGTATTACGGTGGGTGAACAAATTACTGTCGAGCAATTGATAGAAAAGCGCATAGTTATGAGATTATCTAGGCATGATCATGTATATAGGCATCACATCCATAACAAGTAGACCGACTCTGCCTCAGCATCTACTACTATTACTCCACACATCGACCGCTATCCAGCATGCATCTAGAGTATTAAGTTCATAAGAACAGAGTAACACATTAAGCAAGATGACATGATGTAGAGGGATAAACTCATGCAATATGATATAAACCCCATCTTGTTATCCTCGATGGCAACAATACAATACGTGCCTTGCAACCCTTTCACACCTTTGGTAAGGACACCGCAAGATTGAACCCAAAGCTAAGCACTTCTCCCATGGCAAGAAAGATCAATCTAGTAGGCCAAACCAAACTGATAATTCGAAGAGACTTGCAAAGATAACTTAATCATACATAAAGAATTCAGAGAAGATTCAAATATTATCCATAGATAAACTTGATCATAAACCCACAATTCATCGGATCTCGACAAACACACCACAAAAAGAGTTTACATTGAATAGATCTCCACAAGAGAGGGGGAGAACATTGTATTGAGATCCAGAAAGAGAGAAGAAGCCATCTAGCTAATAACTATGGACCCGTAGGTCTGCGGTAAACTACTCACAACTCATCGGAGGGGCAAGGATGTTGATGTAGAGGCCCTCCGTGCTTGATTCCCCCCCGTGAGAAAGTGCCTGAAAGGCTCCAAGATGAGATCTCGCGGATATAGAAGGTTACGGCGGTGGAAATTGTGTTTCATGGTGCCCCTGGATGTTTTCGGGGTACGTAGGTATATATAGGAGGAAGAAGTACGTCGGTGGCCGCCCAAGGGGCCCACGAGACAGGGGCGCCCTCCTATCTCGTGGAGGCCTCGGCTGCTTCTTGACTTGCACTCCAAGTCCTCTCGATCACGCTTGTTCCAAAAATCACGCTCCGAAGGTTTCATTCCGTTTGGACTGCTTTGATATTCCTTTTCTTGAAATACTGAAATAGGCAAAAAACAACAATATGGGTTGGTCCTCCGGTTAGTAGGTTAGTCCCAAAAATGATATAAATGTGTAAAATAAAGCCCATAAACATCCAAAAGGGGTAATATAATAGCATGGAACAATCAAAAATTATAGATACGTTGGAGACGTATCACCTACCGGGACATCCCCAAGCTTAGATGCTTGAGACTTCTTGAGATATTATCTTGGCGTGCCTTGGGCATCCCCAAGCTTGAGTTTTTGTGTCTCCTTAATTCCTCTCATATCACAGTTTCCTAAATCTCGAAAGCTTCATCCACACCAAACTCAACAAGAACTCGTGAGATAAGTTAGTATAAACCAATGCAAAAACCTTATCATTTTCTACTGTAACAAATCACTAAAATTATTATTCAACATTGCATACTAAATGCCTCTGCATATTTAATACTCCTATCCTCAAATAGAATCATTAAACAAGCAAACATATGCAAACATAACAGCAATCTGCCAAAACAGTACAGTCTGAAAAGAATGCAAGATTCATCATACTTCCCTAACTCCAAACATTATGAAATTCTACCACACTGTAGAAAAATTACCAGAGCTTATTATGCAAAAAGTTTCAACATTTTATCACATTCTGACTTTTCTAGGGAATTTCTGCAACAGCGGTAAACTTTCTGTTTTGAAACAGCAACATGTATACTTGCAAAAATAAGCATGGTAAGGCTATCCTTGACATTTTTATTGAAATTAGAGATGCAAAACATTATTCTAAATAACAGCAAGCAAATACTAACAAAATAAAATGACGCTCCAAGCAAAACACATATCATGTGGTGAATAAAAATATAGCTCCAAGTAAAGTTGCCGATGAACAAAGACGAAAGAGGGGATGCCTTCCGGGGCATCTCAAGCTTAGGCTCTTGCTACTCCTTATTCCATAGTCCATCGAATCTTTACCCAAAACTTGAAAACTTCAGAACACAAAACTCAACAGAAAACTCGTAAGCTCCGTTAGTATAAGAAAATAAATGACCACTTAGGTACTGTTGTGAACTCATTCTAAATTCATATTGGTGTAATATCTACTGTATTCCAACTTCTCTATGGTTCATACCCTCCGATACTACTCATAGATTCATCAAAATAAGCAAACAACACAAAGAAAACAGAATCTGTCAAAAACAGAACAGTCTGTAGTAATCTGTATCAAACGCAAACTTATGGAAATTATAAAAATCTTCCAAAATAGGAAGACCTAGATAATTTGATTATTGATCTACTGCAATTGGAATCAGTATTTTATCACTTTCTGGTGATTTTTAACAATTGTTTTCGTGAGCAGAAAGTTTCTGTTTTTTTCAGCAAGACCAAATAATTATCATCCAAGAAGATCCTATTGGTCTTATTTGGCACAAACACTAATTAAAACATAAAACCACATCTAACCATAGGCTAGATGATTTATTTATTACTAAACAGGAACAAAGAGCAAGGAACAAAAATAAAATTGGGTTGCCTCCCAACAAGCGCTAACGTTTAATGCCCCTAGCTAGGCATGATGATTTCAATGATGCTCACATAAAAGATAAGAATTGAAACATAAGGAGAGCATCATGAAAAATATGACTATCACATTTAAGTCTAACCCACTTCCTATGCATAGGGATTTTGTGATCAAACAACTTATGGGAACAATAATCAACTAGCATAGGAAGGCAAAACAAGTATAACTTCAAAACTTTTAACACATAGAGTGTTGGGGATATAACTACCGAGTGTAAACCGCCCTGAAGGGGCCGGGTTACCCTCGTCCATGATCAGGGCCCACGGAGAAGGCCCAAAGACCAGAGACGGATTAGGGTCCAGTCATATAAACCGCCTTAATCTTGTAACTTGAGCTGTAAGATAAGAGAGAAGAGACCGAGCCGGACACTTGTATGAGCCGGATCGGGACTCAGAGACCGCCAAGGCCAACCCGTGTATATAAGGGACGACCCGCGGCGGATTAGGGATGCATAATTCGAGGCTTAGGCGGCTATTGCTCCCTAGTCGTCGAAATCACATCAATCCCATCACAACTAGACGTAGGCTTTTCCTTCATCGAAGGGGCGAACTAGTATAAACTCCCGTGTCTTTGTGTCCGCTTTAACCCTCTAAGTTAACCCGCACGATGGCCCCGCGACTAAGTCCTTTCACGATGACATCTGCCGTGACAATTCCACGACAGTTTGGCGCCACCGTGGGGCTATCGCACGATGGTTTGATGATCTTAGAGGGCAAGTTCGGCGGACTCGAAGGCTATGCTGTGGGCCGGATGACTAAGAGTCGTCGCGCAAACTCTACATCGACGATCGCGGATCGGGGCCCGAGGCCGCTCGACGAGTATGGGTACCGGGTCCCCTTTGGTGGCATACACGTGTTCATCGGCAAGATCGGCGAGCCAGGGCTGGGCGGACATCTGCACCGACTCGCCGAGACGGCTCAGCGGACGAAGAAGAGTCCTGCCCTCGCTAAACCGGCTGTCAAGCGTGCTTTCGTGGAGTCGCCCACGAAGACTATGAGGGCGGATCAGATCCGGCGGCGAAACCGTTGTCTACTCGGGCGACGAAGTCATCCGCCGGAGAAACCGAAGTCTTTGTACCAGCTGCAAGATGGCCAGATCGGGGGCTGTTCCGACGGCGAGAGTATTTCGGACTCCTTTGATCTACCCAGCCGGGTTGGAATTTTCATGGCTGGTACACAAGCGACGCTTCACTCTTCGACCGCGGCGCCCATCGTCGCCGGTTCAACAGCGGTGGTGGCAGCCGGGGAAGGAGGCCCTGTGCGCCCGCCAGCTCAAGTTCTACCAGAGTAATTTGACGCATTGGCTGCGCTCATGGCGGAGGCTAACCCGGCGGATCAGGACCTGCACAACGCAGAGATTGCAAGGGTGAAGGAACAGATCGTTAAAGCTAAAGCAGATCTGGCAGCCGCGGACGTGAGGATGGCGGCGGAACGGGCCGCTTTGGATGCACAGGCTTATAGGCTCATGCTGGATCAGAGTGCATCACATGAAGTCATGAAAAGGAAGTACAGATCCCGTTTGCCTTCGGTTTTCGAGGGAAGAGAGCTCTTCAATACCCTGTGGGCAGGGACCATAATCCGCCACCGGTGGTAAACCGCCGGAAGCACTGGACGGCCGCGCCGTTCAGCCCGTGTGATAGACCTGCCGCCATCACACCGGCGCGCTTCTGCATCGCGTGCACACCTCCGGTCACTACTCCAACCCGATGGATAACCTTGTCGCGGCGCGCGCGATTGAGGCAATTCGATCGAGGGCGATTCACCACAGCGGTAGAAACCCGCCGGTCAAGGATCTCTCAGACGGCCCCGCTCGGCGGAAGCATATTCATACTGCCGGGATCGGATCCACTCCACCCCGCCTGCCGGAGTTATAGCCGGTAGCAGATGAACCGGCCGTGTCAAGCAACGCGCAGCGCGGTCCGCCGAGGCAACAACCCGCTGGTGGCTTCAAGACGCTCAAGTGGTGGTGGACCGGGCCAGGGCACGCAGGGAGGCCGAGTTAGCAGCGCAACATGAGGACCCTCAGCTCGCGCCGGTTCGTCCGACCATCTTCGAACCGGGGGTCACGTCCGGCTCATTGGGGGTACCTTGCCTCGTCCCCACTTTACGCAATGTGCGTTTGCCTAAGGACTTCAAAGGGCCCCGCAAGGTGCCCAATTACACCGCCGATTTGGCTCCAGAAGCGTGGATAGAAAGCTATGAGATGGCCATGGAGATGCTGGATGTGGACGAAGCTGCGTGTGCGAAGTATTTCACCATGATGTTGGAAGGCAGAGGGAGAATCAACAACACATTGGGTGCGCGCGCGTTTGGAGGTTTTACATTCATCGACCGGATCAACCCTGATTCCGCTTATCTTAACCCTAGAAGCCAACCGCCGGTTCGAACCGCTGAAGTTAAAGCTGGAGTCGCATGAAGCGTTTTGCAATGACATGGGCACGCCCATGGGCGTTTTAGTAAAGTATGCTGATTCCGATAGTACCAAGGATCCCGAGTCCGAGGATGACGAAGTAGGGAAGGGAAAGCGAATAGCAACTCGAGGCCAGCAACATCATTCGGCAGCAATGGGGAAACAAGCGTAAGGCTAACGGTAACATGGGCTTCAGAGCTAACACCAACGCTACAGGACAAGGGTCAGCGGCGCAAAGGCAGGCAATCAAACCGGGCGGTGCACAAGGTCACAATCCGGGCGTTTGAATTACCTATTGAATCAACCTTGTCCAAGCATGGGACGAAGGAGACACCGCGAACCACCTCTGGAAAGATTGTTATATTATGCAGGAGTTCAACAATTCTAATGCTTTCCGTATGATCAAGGGCCCGGCGGTGGTTCGTGGTCCGCCCGGTTACGGTGGAGGAAATTCGCCCGTGGTTCGGTGGTAATCCGGGCGGGCAAGGCAATCGAACAATCAAAACAATCGAATAATCGAACCAAGGGGTTACAATCAACAACAGCAGCAGTCGGGTTACCAAAGTAATCCAAAGCAGTTGAACGGCGACAAGCACCATGTTTTACCACCAGCTTGGACAGACGAGACCGGAAACTTGAGCGGGCGGTCAAGTGTTGTTGAACCGCCGCACCGCATTACCGCGCTGGTCGGAGCGGCCTATTGTATGGAGCAGAGAGGATCATCCTCCCGGGTTTACAATCCGGGTCAGCTAGCCCTAGTGGTGGCACCTCGTGGGAGGATACAAGTTTACCAAAGTGCTTATGGATGGAGGAAGCAGCATCAACATCCTCAGTACTACGAGACCTTCCGACGATGGGGTTGACGGATAGGCATCTCAGCCGCCCAGCAGACAGTGTTTCACGGTGTGGTGCCCGGCAAGTCCGCTGCATTCGGTCGGTAAGATAGCTCGAGGTAGCCTTTGGGGATGAGCATGACTCGGATCGGAGACATTGACGCTTGAGGTGGTGAAAATCCAAAGCCCTTACCACGCCTGTTTGGGCGGCCGCTTATGCTAAGTTTATGGCACGGCCTGTTATGTTTATTTGCAGCTGAAAATGCCGGGTCACAAAGGGACGATAATGGTTCATGGGAGCCGCCGGATTGCGTTGGAGTGCGAGGAAGGTGATGCGGCTTATGCCGAGTCGGTTTGTGCCACCAAGAGTTAAAGTATTATAAGGACAATGTTGATCCGGCGGATATGACCCGCTGAAGAAGCCAACTACAGAGCACGATCCGGTTTGAAGTTTAAGTCGGCGGCTGAGACTAAACTTGTTGATTTTGTGCCCGCGATTCGCCCAAGCAGTTCACCATCGCTAACTTGGATCCTAAATAGGAAAGCGCGCTCATCGAAGTTCATCCGTGAGAATCGACATTTTGCATGGAAGCCTTCCGACATGCCAGTGTACCGAGGAACTCGCTGAGCACACTCTTAATGTCGATCCCAAGTACAGACCGGTAAAGCAGTTTCTTCGCGGTTTAACGAGGAAAGGCGCAAGGCCATTGGAGAGGAGGTTGCTAGGCTCTTAGCGGCAGGGTTTATCGCTGAAGTTTTCCATCCGAGTGGCTTGCTAATCCGTGTTGGTCCTTAAGAAGAATGGCACTTGGCGCATGTGTGTGGATTATACAGATCTTAACAAGGCTTGTCCAAGAGATCCTTCGCCCTCCCCCGTATTGACCAGATTATTGATGCTACGTCGGGTTGTGAGCGCTTGAGTTTTTGGATGCATATTCGGATATCATCGATTAAGATGGCGGTTAAGGACCAGGAGAAGACGGCGTTCATCACCCCTTTTGGAGCTTTACGCTATGTATCTATGCCTTTGGGCTCAAGAGCCCAAGCAACTTATCAACGCTATGCATGCAATTGCTTGCATAAACAGATCGGCCGTAATGTGCATGCTTATGTGGATGATATTGTGGTTAAGTCAAGGAAGAAGGAAACACCGATTGAGGATTTGAGAGAAACCTTGACAACTTGCGGGTGTACAAGATGATGCTTAACCCGCCAAGTGTGTTTTTGGTGTTCCGCGCAGCAAGTTATTGGGTTTCCTTGTGTCCAACAGGGGATTAAGCTAATCCGAGAAGATTACAGCTATCACCTCCTGGCTAAGCCAAAGTGTATCAATGATGTCCAACGTTTGGCGGTCGGATTGCTGCGCTAAGTCGGTTTATCACCGCCTAGGAGAGAAGGCCATTCCTTTGTACCAGATGTCAAGAAAACGGATCGGTTAAATCGAGTTCAGCCACCGATGAAGCATTGAGGACTTAAAGCGCGGTTGGCCAACCCGCTGTTCTCGCCGCTCCCATTGACAAGGAGCCGCCTCTGTTATATGTTGCTGCTAATGCCGGGCAGTCAAGCGTAGCCATTGTGGTGGAAACGGAAGGAGGCAGGGAAGGAGTATCCGTTCAACGGCCGGTTTATTACATCAGCGAGGTCCTCATTGAGTCTAAACAAAGATATCCGCATTGGCGTAAGCTGGTATATGGAGTTTTTATGGCAAGTTTCAAGTCAAGCAATATTTCCAAGGGCACCCCATCACGAAGGTCGATTCAGCTCCTTTAGGCGATATCACATGTAACCGGAAGCGATCGCCGGATTGCTAAGTGGGCTATAGAACTCGGGCCGACGGTTTAAGGTATGTGCCTCGACGACAAGAAAATCTCGTGCACTTGTGGATTTCATTAATGATTGGACGGAGTTGCAAGCACCAAGAAAAGCCGGATCATACCTATTGGACCATCCACTTTGATGGGTCCAGCAATTGAGGGCTCGGGGTGGAGTCGATTAACTTCCCCACGAGGTGACAAGTTCTCTTACGCTCTTCGCTTAATGTTCCCCTGTACTAACAATGCAGCTGAGTATGAAGCTTTGCTCCATGGCCTCACGGATGGCTAAGGAGATGAATCTCACCGGGTTAAGTGCTTTGGTGACTCGGACTTGGTGGCCCAAAGAAGTATCGTGTACTTGGGATTCCAAAGAACCACTCATGGCTGCGCATCACGGGAGGTGGATATTGTTGCAGGCACTTTAAAGGATATCGTGGACCATGTGGATCGCTCGGAAGAACGAAGCGGTGGACGCTCTAAGCCGGCTGGGCTCTCAACGTAAACCGTCCCGCCTAATGTCTTCCTTGACGATCGCATAATCCGCCGCTTAAGCTTCCCGATGAAGTTGATTTGGCTATTCCTGATCCGGAGGCTCGGTTGGTGGCAGCCTTGCATGTCATTCCGGATTGACGCCCCTTATTTGGCATATATGAACCGGGCGAAGTTACCGTAAGATGAGACGCCGGCCCGACAGATAGTTCGCGGTTCAAGTCTATGACCATATATAAGGGCGAAGTTGCATCATTGCAGCGTGTCAGGGCATTTCAGCGTTGTGTGTCCCCAAGAAGGCCGTGAGATATTGCGTGAGATCCATGAAGGGATTGTGGTCACCACGCCGTTCAAAGTCCTTGGCCAAAGCGTTCCGCCACGGTTTCTATTGGTTGATCGCCCATGCCGATGCGTAAGATCTGGTCGACGATGTGATGGTTGCCAAAAGTTTTCAGACGTGCTCATGTACCGCCCAAGAATTGAGGATGATTCCAATTACTTGGCCGCTTATGCATTTGGGGTGGATATGGTGGGACCTTTCAAAAGGTCCAAGGACAAGAAGACTCACCTGTTGGTGGCGGTTGATAAATTTACAAAGTGGGTAGAGGCAGAGCCTGTTAGCAAGTGTGATGCGCCACGGCGGTTCGGTTCATCAAAAGGTGATTTTCCGTTTGGGTTTCCACACAAAGATCATCACGGACAATGG
>JAHIAM010006552.1:0-52904 GCA_021605205.1 Aegilops longissima | reverse complement strand
GATGTGATTTATTATTCCTCCGTGGTTGGGTTTGTCCGCGGTTTGCATTTTGTTCTTTGTCATGCATCTAGTCTCATGGCATCATCTCTGCATTTCATCCGCTTGTTTTTCAAAACTTGCATCCGCTCGCGTTCCGCAGCTTCTTCCGCTGTCCGCTCCGAGTCCGATACATCGACGCGCTCGCTGCACCTCCGAAATATTATTTTATAAGTGGTAATAATGTTCTCGGAATGGGTTGCAACTTGTCATGCGGTCTTATTATAGTGTAGACAGGCCGCCACAAGTTTCCACGCATTCGAGTCCATTTGATAGCCCAACTGCTAAACATAGCGGTACCATTGTCGGTACTCGCTTGACGCTGGTCTCCGAAACAGCTGTTTCGGCTGCATTTCTCTCTCTCTCCTATCACCTGCACCTCTCGCACACAGCCCACCCGCAGCTCACCTAAAACCCCTTTTTCCTGATCGTCGGATCGCGATCGGAGGTCCCAACCCCCTCCTAACCCTCAAACCCTAGTCTCTACCTATAAATGGAAGCCCCTTCCATTTTGGGCAGCCTAACCCCCTCCTTCCAACCGGCCGCCCCACTCCTCCTCCTCCTCTTTTCGGGCCCCACCTTGGGCGGCCCGCCCCCTCCAGATCCGCTGGCCACACCTCATCTCGCTTACTTGGCGATCTTTGGCCAGAGTCACTACTCCCAAGGCCAGCCCTCCACTCCCTGCCGCCACGGCCCCCGGCCTCTCCTCCCTCTCCAGTTCACTTGAGCCCATCGGGCCCGCCAAGCCTGGCCGAGCCTGCTTCACTGAAGCGCCCATGAGCCCTCGCTCCTCCTCCCGCTGATCTCAGCCGATCGAGACTGCTACCAAGGCCTGGCCTCCCTGGGCCGGCCACCCAAGAGTCTCATTGAGCCAAGAAAGCCATTCCGCCTCCACCTCCTTCCTCTACTCTCCTCCTAACCCCCTCCTCCCTCCAGGCCACGCCCATGGTTACCATGGAGCTGCGAGTCGCGGGCGCCGAGCCTCCAACCCTCCCGCTGGGCCGGATCCACGCTCGATCCGCTGCTCGGCTTCCCTCCCGGCCTCCTCCGCCTCCCCTGGGCCCGCCTCTTGCTATGGCCTTGCATGGGCACGAGGGAGACGAGAGCTCATTGGGCCGCCAAGGCCCCTCCACAGGGCTCGCCCACCAGCCAAGCCGAGCCGCCAAGGCTCAGCGCCTTTCCGCCGCCTGCCTTCTCCACCGACCTGCCCATGAGGCCTGGTGAGCAGCCCCACCTCAGCTCATTGTGACCCCAGATGCGTCTGTTGTTTTTTTACTCATACCATGATTTAGCTATTATTCCTAGATTATTTTTGCGTAAAAGTCCCTAGAGTTCATGCATTTAATAACTCATCAACCGTGCATCGGATTAAAATGGTTTAAACATGTAAATTGCTTAGAATATTGTGTAGATTAATAATATGCCATTTTCATCCATGTTTAAAATGTTTAAATTGATGTTTGCTTTAATTTGCTATTATGCCATGCTAAAATGCTTTAATTCATAACTAAATAACCGTGAACTCGGAATTAAATGTTCTTTATATGTAAATGGGGTGGAAAATGCCTAGATTAACATGGTCCACTTTATGTTGCTGTTTAACAACTCTAAAATTGTGTTTAGGGCAGAACAGTACCGAATCTAAAATATTGCTCATGAGGATTTTCCGAATTGTTGTTTTTATTTCCGCCTCATTTAAACTTGCCTAAATAGTTAGTTTAATTATGCTCCACCTCTTGCCATGTTTAACAACATTTAATATTGTTGAGTACCTAATCGGGAGAGAACTAAATAAGTGTTAGGAAATTACAATATGCAACTCTTGTATATTGAGCTCCATTTAACTTGTAGTTTTGTTTGTGCATATTGCCATGCCATGCATATTTAAACCTAACATGCATCATATTGGTTTGTGCATCATGCCATGTTCATGATTGTGTGTTTACTATGTTGTTTGCTTTTTCCGTTTGCTTCTCTCGTTAGCTTCGGTTCGCTCGAGTTGTGAGGATTCGCTCGACCACGCCTGCTTGTCCTCTTCATGGACTTGATCTTCTTCCTTGGATTTCGTGCAAGATGACCATACCCTCGAAATCACTTCTATCTTTGCTATGCTAGTTGCTCGCTTCTTTTGCTATGCCTATGCTACGATGCCTACCACTTGCTATATCATGCCACCCATATTGCCATGTCACCCTAACCATCCTTTCCTAGCAAACCGTTGTTTGGCTATGTTATCGCTTGCTCAGCCCTCTTATAGCGTGTTAGTTGCGGTGAAGATGAAGTTTGTTCCTTGTTGAACATGGAGATGTTGTTCTTGTTGGAACATGTTTACTTGTTGGGATATCACAATATATCTTATTTAATTAATGCATCTATATACTTGGTAAAGGGTGGAAGGCTCGGCCTTATGCCCGGTGTTTTGTTCCACTTGCCGCCTAGTTTCCCCATATCGGTGTTATGTTCCCGGATTTTTTGGCCCTAACGCGGTCGGGTTTTATGGGACCCCTTGAATTTCCTGAATAAGACTTTTCCAAAGAAGGCCCAACATTGGTTTTACATTTGCCTCCCAGTTTTTTCCCTTGGGAGTCGCGATCCCGAGGGTCATCTTTATTTACCCCGGCCGGCTTGTTGCTTCCAAACAGGAAGTTGGGGACCATCCCTTGGCAACTTTTACGCCGGAGACGCTTAGCTTATCCGTCGGGGCCGAGACGAGATACGCGTACTATCGGGGTGGGCACGCCGGGAGGTCTTGTGGACTTGTTTTATTGCTGTGAATGTCTTGTAGCCGGGATTCCGAGACGATCGGTCTTCCGGGAGAAGGTCTATTCTTCGTTGATCGCGAGGCTTATCATGGGTTGTTGGGACACCCCCAGGGTTTGAATTTCAAAGCCGTCATGAGGGCGATGGGAATTTGTTAATGTCCGTAGAAACCCGGTTGATCTTAATTAAAATACACCAACCGGGTAACGGATGGTCTTTCCGGAGTCCGGGAAGTGAACACGGTGTTGGAGTTTGCTTGACGAAGTAGTTTCGGATCACTTCTTGATCATAGTTGTTCACGGTTTGCCTCCTTTCCGCTCTTTTATGTATGTTAGCCACCATATGCTAGTCGCTGTGCAGCTCCACCTCACTACCCTGTCCTACCTTGCTTAAATAGTCTTGATCTCGGTGTGAGATTGTGAGTCCCCGTGACTCACTACTTCCAAAACCAGTTTGGTGCCGATGAGTCCGGGATGCACCGAGCTCAAGGAGGAGCTCGATGAAGATCTTGTTCTTTGTGTTGTTTCTTGCTTGATCAAGAGGGAGCCCAGCTTGGGACGATCGATATGTGTAGCATTTGGGTAGTCTTTTTTATTTTGGTTCCGTAGTCAACCTTGATTGTATCTCGATGATGTAATGTTTTACTCATGTATTGTGTGAAGTGGGATTTAAGAATATGTATCTTTTTCCTTATGTATTACATGGGTTGTGTGAAGATTACCTCACTTTCATTGCTTTCAATGGTTATGCTCAAGTCGTGTTCGACACGGGAGATATAGCCATCGAGGGCATGTTGGTAATAGCCTTCCCACTTAGGAGCCCCCTACTTGATTGTTTTCGGTTGTTGAGTCTAGAATGGAAAATGTTTTGAGTCTTAGGATTATATATTGGAGAGTAGGATTTTTTACTCCCCCCTTTGTCCCCGGTGAGGTATCCCGACGAGAGTTTGACTTTTTTCCTCAAATTTCACTAAAAAATTTTAGGATCACGGGTATCTTGGAATCGTTCATGGTTTTGTGACGAGAACATTGTTCTTGGTGCCTCCCGACATTTAGGGTTGTGGCAGTGTCCCTGGGAGTTGAGCTCCGAGGTGTTGTCGCCACAATTTTATCGCTGCAGTTCGAATACCGAAGTTTTGCCGACATCGAAATCTCCTTTGTGAAGTTGTTGGTGAGATAACCCGATAGCCAAGATCGTGGCAAGTGCGGAGTATTGCCATGACTTGTATAACGGATGTTTTTCAAGGTCGAGGTACACGATTTCCGAGGATTTCTTGGTTATGTGTTGACGGATGGATACAATGGATCTAGGTATTGTTAGTTTGGGTGATATATTTGTGTCCCTCAGATCCCCAACACCAGATTGCATAACCAGAAAGTTTCGGAGTTTATAGGTGGGAATTCTAGTAGCTTAGTGATATTCTTTCCGATGATGTATGATTTGAGATTGGGGTTCAACGCTCAGTGGTCCGCCCATTCACGGTCGATTAAAGGGTCGCGTAGACGCCTTAAAGAATCCTTGGCTATGCTGATTCGGGACGCCTTGTTTGTCATTCGTGACGTCCTGCTATACGTCGTGGTCCGTAGGGCCCCACCACTAACACTTTGGGCTAAATTCTATCATGTGTTTGTTCCGCTCATTCTTGAAGCCAACTTTGTTTTTGTTTTGTTTTGTGGTATTCGAGTTGCTTCAAGTCAAGTGTTGATTCCATACCTTATTCTAAGTGGTGTTCTCATATTTCTATGTGAATACTAATCCTTCTTGATCACCGAGCTTGTCATGTTAATTCTTTTCCAACCGGCGTGTTTCTTCAAGTGAATCCGATCATTCCAACATTCGCAAGATCAATTCTAAGCTTTTTCTCAACGGTGTTCGTTTCATCCCACCCAAGTTGTTTTGATTTCCGCCTCCCACCCTTTTTCTTCAAGGACTCAGATTTCTTAATCAAGTATCCATTTTTATTGAGTGAAGTTTCTTCATTCTTTTCCTTTAATGTTTTATCCGTGATTTCTCATGAAGACGCTAAGGAAGTTTCAACCTTATCATTGTTCCATTCTAATTTTCTTCTCCGTGGATTTAGTCAAGTTTTCAGTGTTGATCGATTCTTTTCATCATTTCAAATGCTTTCCATGTCGGTGCATCTCTTAATCTACCACTTCGCTATTCAATTGTTCCGAGTGTTGAAGATATCTCGTAAGATTCTAGTTTCAATTCTCAATTCACTCAAGTTCTTTTGAGGATGCTATCTCATTCAAGCCATTTAATTCTACCGCAATCTTTATTTCAAGCAATCCTTCAACAATGTTTCTTTTGAGGGCCCTAACCCATGTGTCTTTTTCCAGATCTTACCCGACTCTTCTAATTCTCCGGAGTTATTCTCAAATTCATTGCAAAGTTTGACATAAGAATGAATTATCATCACCTTGGTTTTCCAAGATCTTCCAAATTATTTTCATTGTTGGTTCAACCTTCCTAATTTTCATTCCGGAGTGCTTCAATAATTCATGGTGATGTTTCGTCTCATTTGTAAGACCAAGAAGAGTTTTCTTAAATCTCGCTTCTTCTCTTCAAGATTCATGGTTCTAGCTTCGTGCCATCCTCATAATTGTTTTGATTGTGAGAATTCTTTAACCCACCCGAGCATTTCAGAGTCTTTTCAGTTTGATTCTTCGAGCCCATCATCTCGTAATCATTCATTCAAGCATTCAACTCGGTTTTCCAAATCTCACCGTGCATCGTCGAAATATCCTCTAATCAGTTCATGATCTCTTCGCTCTAATGTATCTAAATTTTGTCAAGCATCTTTATTCGTTTTACAATTCTTCCCGTGAATTGTGCTTTCGCCACGCTCATTCTCAATTATTATGGTGGTTTGTTCAAGAGTTCTCTTCCTTCATATCATATAGACTCATTCGTTCTTTCCAATCCCACGGTGGTCTGCTCAAGACCTTCCCAAGTTTGCGCTTATATCTATCTTAATCTTTTCACGGAATAAGTAGTATGCCTAATCCATTGCTTGTCATCAATTTAATTGGTGAAGGATCAGCATAATGTAATTCTTATTCTTGTTCCATCGAGTAAATTCAATTCCTTATTCCGGAGGTTCATCAAAATTTTGATTTCATTTGTTCATCTTTTTCTTTCCGAGTTCCAACTTTTCTTGTTATATCATTTCAAAGCTTCATCTTATCACTGCAAGGCTTCACCTTGTGTTGTCAACTTCTTTCTTTTATCATCCTTTTGGTTACCGGAGTTCATCATGGAGGTTCTACATGGTGGTTCATCAAGGATTCTTTTCATTCTTCAATTGTTCTTCAAGATTTCTAGAAATTATGATCCGCTGCTTATACTCTAAAATAAACATGGTGCTCAACACATGTTTTGTTTTGAGGAGTTCAAGCATTCTTCTTCTTGCATTCCGAAGTGCAATTCTTTCTACCTTATCTCTTGAGATGGTGTTATGTCACTCTTGGCAATTTCCCTTCGTGTTTCATGATTCACATGTTGTCAAGAATGAGGTATTTTAAATCCATCAATCTCTTCATTGGACTTATCTTCGGCTATATTTCACCTAAAGCCTTCCCTAAGGAATGTTGCTATTTGTGGTGCTTATCATTGATCCAAGCTTTCTCCATATCCTTCTCGGTGAGAGCAGTTTTCATCTCTTCGTTGATCTCAAACAAGCATTTGTTTTTTTTCGTTAGTGGAAGAATTTCACCTCAAGTGTTGAGATGTTTACATAAGCCCACTACAAGCTTATTCATTTCGTTGTTGGTTTTCCAACAACTCCGTTCAATTCTTCTTTGCAAGGGTGCTTTTCCAAGTTCATTTGTGGTACAAGTTGTCATTTTTTTTCTCCATTCCTTTATTCCAACGACCTATCTTCAATTTTTCTTCCGGAGGCATTGTGATGTTGCACTCTTCGACCCATCATCTTTCTTTTGTCAAGATCATGTTCTTTTTCTTGCTTATCCATTTAACCGGAGTGTCATGTTTTCATTTGAGTTCTTTCATCTTATCAAGTTTTGCCTCTCTTTTCAACCGGAGAGCTGTCTGAAATCCTTCTTACCCCTTGTGCCACTCTTTCAATAGTTCCGGAGGCAGTGTGTTGTTGATTTCATCAAGTATCATCCCATCTTCTCAAGTTCATGTTATATTCCTTCCATGTTCAATCGGAGTGCTGCCCAAATTCTTCCTCTCTCATCTTGTTTAAACGGAGTGGTTTCGAATTCTATCTTGTCCATTAAACTCTTGATTCATGCCTTTTCAACCTTCTGTTATCGTAATGTTCCTTGTTCCTCTTTTCTAACGGTTTGTTTTTCAACCTTGTTCATCTTCGCTTGTGTTCTTTCTTTCATTTTGCTCAACCTCTCAAGGTTCTTTGGTTTCACCTGCTTGTCAAAGAAGCAACTTAGTTTTACCTCTCATCTTCCTCGCCCTTTTCCTCCGGTGCCATCCTAGATCTCGGACGAGATCCTCTCGTAGTGGTGGAGTGTTGTAACACCCCGGATACAACTTTCCATATTCGTAATCTCGACTCTTGCCCTTTCCGGAGATTGATTTATTATTTCCTCCGTGGTTGGGTTTTTGTCTGTTGGTTTGCATTTTGTTCTTGTCATGCATCTAGTCTCATGGCATCATCTGCATTTCATCCGCTTGTTTTTCAAAACTTGCATCCGCTCGTGTTCCGCGTCTTCCGCTGTCCGCTCCGAAGTCCGGATACACTGCACGCTACCTGCACCTCCAAATATTATTTTATAAGTGGCATAATAATGTTCTCGGAATGGGTTGCAACTTGTCATGCGGTCTTATTATAGTGTAGACAGGCCCGCCAAGTTTCGACAGATTCGAGTCCATTTGATAGCCCAACGTTAAAACATAGCGGTACCATTGTTTGCATTCTCGCTCGGACGCCGGTCTCCGAAACAGCTTGCCGGGCTGCATTTCTCCTCTCTCCCATCAGTCCGCACCTCTCCACAGCCCACCCAAGAGCTCACCTAAACCCCTCTTTTCCTCGATCGTTTGATCGCGACGGAGGTCCCAAAACCCCTCCTAACCCTCAAACCCTAGTTCTACCTATAAATGGAAGCCCCTTCCATTTTGGGCAGCCTAACCCCTCCTTCCAAATCTGGCCGCCCACCCCTCCTCCTCTTTTTCAGCCCTCCCACTGGGGCACACGCTCCTCCAGATCCGCCACACACTTATCTCGCCACTTGGCGCTCGATTTGCCGGCCACCCGGCCAAGGCCCCTCCACTCCTGCCGCCACGCTGGCCCCGCCTCCTCCCCGCCAGCCCGCCTGGCCCATCGGGCCAGGCCCGCTTCGAGCCTGTTTCACGCTGAGCGCCCATGAGCCCGGCTCCTCCTCCGGCTGATCCCGAGCCGGATCGAGACCGGCCCCAAGGCCTCCTGGCCCCGCAGCGACTGCCAGCACGGAGCCAAGAAGGCCGCCCCTGCCCACTCTCCTTCCTACTCTCCTTCCTCCTCTAACCCCCTCTCCCTTCAGCAGCCGCCATGGGCATGGAGCTGCCGGCGGAGTCGGGCGCCAGAGCTCTCCAATTCCTCCCGGCCGGATCCAGCGAAGTCGCCGGATCCGCTGCTCCGCCCCTCCCGCCTCCTCCGCCTCCCCGACGCCGCCGCCGCCCCTGCCATGGCTCTGTTCGTGGGAGCACGAGGGAGACGACGAGCGCCTCAGGCTGCCGCCCTCCCCAGGGCTCCTCGGCCCAGCCAGCCCAAATGCTTCGCCAAGGCCTACCTTTCCCCTGCATGCCTCTCCACCGACTCGCCCATGAGGCCTGGTGAGCAGCCCCACCTCAGTGTTGCCATAGATCCCGATGCGCCGTGTTGTTTTTTTTTACTCAGCTGATTTAGCTTATTATTCCTAGATTACTATTTTGCGTAAAGTCCTAGAGTTCATGCATTTAATAACTCATCAACCGTGCATCGGATTAAAATGGTTTAACATGTAAATTGCTTAGAATATTGTGTAGATTAATAATATGCCATTTTCATCCATGTTTAAAATGTTTAAATTGATGTTTGCTTTAATTTGCTATTATGCCATGCTAAAATGCTTTAATTCATAACTAAATAACCGTGAACTCGAATTAAATGTTCTTTATATGTAAATGGGGTGGAAAATGCCTAGATTAACATGGTCCACTTTATGTTGCTGTTTAACAACTCTAAAATTGTGTTTAGGCAGAACAGTACCGAATCTAAAATATTGCTCATGAGGATTTTCCGAATTGTTGTTTCTTATTTCCGCCTCATTTAAACTTGCCTAAATAGTTAGTTTAATTATGCTCCACCTCTTGCCATGTTTAACAACATTTAATATTGTTGAGTACCTAATCGGAGAGAACTAAATAAGTGTTAGAGAAATTCATCAATATGCAACTCTGCATATTGAGCTCCATTTAACTTGTAGTTTTGTTTGTGCATATTGCCATGCCATGCATATTTAAACCGACATGCATCATATTGGTTTGTGCATCATGCCATGTTCATGATTGTGTGTTTACTATGTTGTTTGTTTCTTCCGGTTTGCTTCTCTCGTTAGCTTCGGTCTGCTCCGGAGTTGTGAGGATTCGCTCGACCACGCCTCGCTTGTCCTCTTCATGGACTTGATCTTCTTCCTTGGATTTCGCAAGATGACCATACCTCAAATCACTTCTATCTTTGCTATGCTAGTTGCTCGCTTCTTTGCTATGCCTATGCTCAGATGCCTACCACTTGCTATATCATGCCACCCATATTGCCATGTCACCCTAACCATCCTTTCCTAGCAAACCGTTGTTTGGCTATGTTATCGCTTGCTCAGCCCCTCTTATAGCGTTGTTAGTTGCGGTGAAGATGAAGTTTGTTCCTTGTTGAACATGGAGATGTTGTTCCTTGTTGGAACATGTTTACTTGTTGGGATATCACAATATATCTTATTTAATTAATGCATCTATATACTTGGTAAAGGGTGGAAGGCTCGGCCTTATGCCCGGTGTTTTGTTCCACTCTTGCGCCTAGTTTCCGCCATATCGGTGTTATGTTCCCGGATTTTTGCGCCCCTAACGCGTCGGGTGATTTATGGGACCCCTTGACAGTTCGCTTGAATAAGACTTTTCCAAAGAAGGCCCAACATTGGTTTTACATTTGCCTCCTAGCCTTTTTTCCCTTGGGAGTCGCGATCCCGAGGGTCATCTTTATTTACCCCCGGCCTGCTTGTGTAAGCGTTGGTCCAAACTAGAGCACGCGTATGGAGCATCCCTTGGCAACTTGGGTTACGCGTACCTGACGCTTAGCTTATCCGGTCGTGGCTCGAGACGAGATACGCCTGCTACTATCGGGTGTCGGCACGCCGGAGGTCTTGGCTGGACTTGTTTTATTGCTGTGAATGTCTTGTAGCCGGATTCCGAGACTGATCGGTCTTCCCGGGAGAAGGTCTATTCTTCGTTGATCGCGAGAGCTTATCATGGGTTGTTGGGACACCCCGCAGGGTTTGAACTTTCAAAGCCGTGCTGCATGTTATGTGGCGATGGGAATTTGTTAATGTCCGTTGTAGAGAACCCGGTTGATCTTAACTAAAATACACCAATCAGGTGTAACTGTGATGGTCTCTTCTCGCGGAGTCCGGGAAGTGAACACGGTGTTGGAGTTGTGCTTGACGAAGTAGTTTCGTGACCACTTCTTGATCATAGTTGTTCGACCGTGCTTTGCTCTCCTCTTCTCGCCTCTTTATGTATGTTAGCCACCATATATGCTAGTCGCTTGCTGCAGCTCCACCTCACTACCATGTCCTACCTTTAAGCTTAAATAGTCTTGATCTCATGGGTGTGAGATTGTTGAGTCCCCGTGACTCACGATACTTCCAAAACCAGTTTGCGTGTGCCGATGAGTCCGCAGGTGATGCACCCGAGCTCAAGGAGGAGCTCATGAAGATCTTGTTCTTTGTGTTGTTTCATTTCAGTTGATCAAGAGTGGAGCCCAGCTTGGGACGATCGGGATATGTGTAGCATTTGGGGTAGTCTTTTTATTTTGGTTCCGAGTCGGACCTTGATTGTATCTGTATGATGTAATGTTTTACTCATGTATTGTGTGAAGTGGCGATTGTAAGCCAACTATGTATCTCTTTCCCTTATGTATTACATGGGTTGTGTGAAGATTACCTCACTTGCGACATTGCTTTCAATGCGTTATGCTTTCTAAGTCGGCTTCGACACGGGAGATATAGCCGCATCGAGGGCGCATACCGGTTAAATCGCTGACGGTGGCTACAAGTGGGTGGTGGTGGATCTGAATTTTTCGCCGTCCCGCCCCACCCGTTTCGCCAGGGCTCTCGGATAGCGAGAGATGCTTCAGTGAATTTATGATATCGCCAAGGGCGAAAGTGCGAAAGATGTCCGCGCGGTGAATTCCATGATCGATTTTCAATCGATTCGACAGTAAGGGCGCAGGAGGTCCGAGTCGCGAGAGTCCGCGCCGAGTCATGGGCTTTATGCGACAAGTAAGTGTTCGCTCCATCGCTGCGGAGTTGCAGCTCGAGGCGGGTCCAGCCATCCGCCTCGATCCGAGCGATCGCTCCGGACTATGAGTCGGAGCGGATTCGTGGCGGCTCTCAAGGTGCTGTCCGGCGCAGAGTTAGGTCATGCCCATCGAGACAGCGCGCACGCTTTCGTGGCTCAGATCCATCAAGATCAAGTCCCGCGATGTCGGCCGTGAAGTTTAGGTTCTCAAACCTGACTCGACGCCAGGGGCGAGCTGATCCGCTCCAGATGGCCAAGGGAGTTGCCCGCAGCGCGGTTGCCGGAATACGTAAGATCTGTCCGAGGAGAAAGGTTCACCCAGGACTGCGCCGTTGTTGATTGAATAGGCCATCAGCTTCATCGGTGACGGCTACGAGGAACTCTCAATGAAAGCACCAATGTCGGTGTCAAACCGCGGATCTCGGTAGGGGTCCCAATCAGGCTCTAGGCGGATGGTAACAGGAGACAAGGACACGATGTTTACCTGTGTTCGGGCCCTCTTGATGGAGGTAAAACCCACGCCCTCGCTTGATTGATATTGATATTGTGGATGTTTACAAGAGTGGATCTACCATGAGATCAAGGAGGCTAAACCCTAGAAGCTAGCCTATGGTATGATTGTAAGGGTTGTTAGGATTGTAGTCCTGACGATAAAGCCCTCCGGTTTATATAGACACCGGAGAGGGCTAGGTTACATAGAGTCGGTTACAATGGTAGGAGATCTACATATCCAGATCGCCAAGCTTGCCTTCCGCGCCAAGGAAAGTCCCATCCGACACGGGTGAAGTCTTCAATCTTGTATCTTCATAGTCTTGTAGTCCGTTGATGATGATAGTCCGCCGATGATAGTCCGCCGATGATGGTAGTCCGCAATCCGGACACCCCTAATCTGGACTCCTCAGCACCTTGGGGACGGATCCCCAATGGCTCGCCGGTGTGTGATACGCCTCCAACGATCTATAATTTTTATTGTTCCATGCTATATTATATTCTGTTTGGACATTAATGGGCTTTATTATACACTTCTATATTATTCTTGGTACTAACTTACTAACCGGAGGCCCAACCTTAATTGCTGTTTTTGCCTATTTCGAGTTTCACGTAAAAGAATCACCAACCAACGGAGGCCCAAAGGATGAGGGGCTGTTGGGATATCACAATATATCTTATTTAATTAATGCATCTATATACTTGGTAAAGGGTGGAAGGCTCGGCCTTATGCCCGGTGTTTTGTTCCACTCTTGCCGCCCTAGTTTCCGCCATATCGGTGTTATGTTCCCGGATTTTTGCGCCCCTTAACGCGGTCGGGTGATTTATGGGACCCCTTGAAGTTCGCTTGAATAAGACTTTTCCAAAGAAGGCCCAACATTGGTTTTACATTTGCCTCCTAGCCTTTTTTTCCTTGGGAGTCGCGATCCCGAGGGTCATCTTTATTTACCCCCCGGCCGCTTTTGTAAGGGGTCCAAACTAGAGCACCGTAATGGAGCATCCCTTGGCAACTTGGGTTACGCCGGTACCTGACGCTTAGCTTATCCGGTCGTCCGAGAACGAGATAGCCGGGCTACTATCGGGTGTTGGCACGCCGGGAGGTCTTGCCGGACTTGTTTTATTGTGTGAAATGTCTTTAGCCGGATTCCGAGACTGATCGGTCTTCCCGGAGAAGGTCTATTCTTCGTTGATCGCGAGAGCTTATCATGGGTTGTTGGGACACCCCCCAGGGTTTGAACTTTCAAAGCCGTGCCCGGGTTATGTGGCAGATGGGAATTTGTTAATGTCCGGTAGAGAACCCGGTTGATCTTAACTAAAATACACCAATCAAGGTTAACTGGATGGTCTCTTCTCGCGGAGTCCGGGAAGTGAACACGGTGTTGGAGTTGGCTTGACGAAGTAGTTTCGGGACCACTTTTGATCATAGTTGTTCAACCGCGTTTTGCCTCCTCTTCCCTTCCTTTATGTATGTTAGCCACCATATATGCTAGTCGCTTGCTGCAGCTCCACCTCACTACCATGTCCTACCTTTAAGCTTAAATAGTCTTGATCTCGGGTGAGATTGTTGAGTCCCCTGACTCCGGATACTTCCAAAACCAGTTTTGGTGTGCCGATGAGTCCGGCAGGGATGCACCCGAGCTCAAGGAGGAGCTCGATGAAGATCTTGTTCTTTGTGTTGTTTCATTTCAGTTGATCAAGAGTGGAGCCCATTGGGACGATCGGGATATGTGTAGCATTTGGGGTAGTCTTCTTTATTTTGGTTCCGTAGTTTGGACCTTGATTGTATCGATGATGTTTTTTACTCATGTATTGTGTGAAGTGGCATTGTGCCAACTATGTATCTCTTTTTCCCTTATGTATTACATGGGTTGTGGAAGATTACCTCACTTATGACATTGCTTTCAATGCGGTTATGTTTCTAAGTCGGGCTTCGACACGGGGAGATATAGCCGCATCGAGGGCGTTACCGGTTAAATCCTGACGGTCTACGGGGGGTGGTGGTGGATCTAATTTTCGGTCTCGGCCCCACCTGTTTCGCCAGGGCTCCGGATAGCTAGAGATGCTTCAAGAATTTATGATATCGCCAAAGGGAAGTGCCGAAAGATGTCCGCCGGTGAATTCCATGATCGATTTCAATCGATTCGCAGGCAAGGCGCCAGGAGGTCCGAGTCGCAGAGTCCGCGCCGAGTCATGGGCTTTATTGGGAAAGGAAGTGTTCGGCCCATCGCCGGAGTTGCAGCCTCGAAGGGTGTCCACCATCCGCCCTCGATCCAGCGATCGGTTCCGGACTATGAGTCGGAGCGGATTCGGGGGCCTTTCCAAGGTGCTGTCCGGCCGGCGAGTTAGGTCATGCCCATCGGCAAGCCGCTTTGGCTTTGGCTCCCGATCCATCAAGATCAAGTCCCCGGATGTCGGCCGTGAAGTTTAGGTTTCAAACCGACTGACGGCCAGGGGCCTTTGATCCGCTCCAGATGGCTAAGGGAGTTGCCCGCCGGCCGCCAATACGTAAGATCCGTCCAGGAGAAAGGTTCACCCAGACTCGCCGTTGTTGATTGAATAGGCCATCGTTTCATCGGTGACGGACAGAGGAACTCTCAATGAAAGCACCAATGTCGGTGTCAAAACCGGCGGATCTCGGTAGGGGGTCCCAACTTATGCCTAGGCGGATGGTAACAGGAGACAAGGGACACGAAGTTTACCTGGTTCGGGCCCTCTTGATGGAGGTAAAACCCACGTCCTTGCTGATTGATATTGATATTGTGATGTTTACAAGAGTGGATCTACTATGAGATCAAGGAGGCTAAAACCCAGAAGCTAGCCTATGGTATGATTGTAAGGGTTGTTAGGATTGTAGTCCTTACGGACTAAAGCCTCCGGTTTATATAGACAATCGGAGAGGGCTAGGTTACATAGAGTCGGTTACAATGGTAGGAGATCTACATATCCAGATCGCCAAGCTTGCCTTCCGCTAAGGAAAGTCCCATCCCGACACGGGGTGAAGTCTTCAATCTTGTATCTTCATAGTCTTGTAGTCCGTTGATGATGATAGTCCGCCGATGATAGTCCGCCGATGAAGTCCGCAACCGGACACCCCCTAATCACGACTCCTCAGCACCTTGGGGACGGATCCCCAATGGCCTCGCCTAGTGTGTGATACGCCTCCAACGTATCTATAATTTTTATTGTTCCATGCTATATTATATTCTCGCTTTGGACATTAATGGGCTTTATTATACACTTCTATATTATTCTGGTACTAACTTACTAACCGGAGGGCCCAACCTGTAATTGGTCGTTTTTTGCCTATTTCAGAAGCTCTCATTAAAAGTTAAATCACCAACCAACTGGAGGCCCAAGTGATGAGGGGCAGCAAGGCACGTATTGTATTGTTGCCATCGAGGATGACAAGATGGGGTTTATATCATATTGCATGAGTTTATCCTCTACATCATGTCATCTTACTTACATGCTATCTCGTTTTTATGAACTTAATACTCTAGATGCGCACGGATAGCGGTCGATGTGTGGAGTAATAGTAGTAGATGCGTGCAGAGTCGGTCCACTTGTCTCGTGACGTGATGCCTATATACATGATCATACCTAGATATTCTCATAACTATGCTCAATTCTATCAATTGCTCAACAAGAATTTGTTCACCCACCGTGAATATTTATGCTCCCAGAGAAGCCACTAGTGAAACCTATCGCCTTATTCTATTTTCCATCATATTAATCTTCCAACACTTAGTTATTTCGTCAGCCTTTATATTTTGCTTTCTTTACTTTACTTCATCTTTATCATAAAAATGCCAAAAATATTATCTTTATCATATCTATCGATCTCACTGTAAGTGACCGTAGGGATTGACAACCCTTAACTGCGTTGGTTATGGGATTTATTTGTTTGTGTGTAGGTGTGAGGGACTCGTAGGTGGTCTCCCTACCGGATTGATACCTTGGTTCTCAAAAATTGAGGGAAATACTTACCGCTGTCTCATTACATCACCTTTTCCTCTTCAAGGGAAAACCAACGCAGTGCTCAAGAAGTAGCAAGAAGGATTTCCCATGCCGCTGCGGGGAGCTCATACGCAAAAGTCAACATACCAAGTACCCATCACAAACCCTTATCTCCCGCATTACATTATTTGCCATTTGCCTCTCTCATTTTCCTCTCCACTTCACCCTTTTGCCATTTTATTTCGCCTTCTCTTTCCATTTCCTTTTTCTCGCTTTCGCTTCTTGTTTGCTCGCTGTGTCGGATCGCTTGCTTGGTCGTTATGGTTAGTCCTTTTATTTGCCCTTTGTCCCCTGAGTTTGAAGTTCTTCAATTTTAAACAAAAAGACAAGGAGAAAATTTAAAGATGCTTGGTATAGGATGATTGAATCTTATCATAATTGCACCTTAGAGGTGAGTTTTTAGAATCTTGCTTCGCAGTTTTTACGTTGGACTAAATATGTCCCATGTATAACTTCTTGAATTGTATTGCCAAAGGAATTTTTATTGAAATTGATCCTGCTGTTGCTTTTATGAAATTACAGAGGTAGTGGGAACACTACCTCAACAAAAGGGGCCAATACACATACCCAGGAAGAGACACAAGTTTTTGAAAAGATTTATGAAGTAACTAAGATCTTACAAAAGTCTCTTGAACCTCTTAAGAGTGTTAGCGAAATATTCACCGCATGAATATGTTGATTAATTACCTTTGCAACAAGCAGCTTGATTCTTTAGATCTAAAAAATTCCTAATATGAAGGGAAACGTAAAGAACCTCCTGGATTCAGAAAGCATGATCCCGCTTAAAAAATTGAAAGCCAAAGATGGCAATACCTAGATCTATCCATGCTTTTATGCCTAGCTAGGGCGTTAAACGATAGCGCTTGTTGGGAGGCAACCCAATTTTATTTTTAGTTTTTTGCTTTTTGCTTCTGTTTAGGAATAAATATTTGATCTAGCCTCTGGTTAGATGTCTTTTATGTTTTAATTAGTGTTTGTGCCAAGTTAAACCTATAGGATCTTCTTGGATGATAGTTATTTGATCTTGCTGTAAATTTCAGAAACTTTCTGTTCTTCGAAAATAATTGTTAAGAATCACCAGAACGTGATAAAATATTGATTCCAATTGCTTTTCGATCAATAACAAATTATCTAGGTCTTCCTATTTTGGTAGATTTTTTGGAGTTCCATAAGTTTGCATGCGTAGTTACAGATTACTACAGACTGTTCTGTTTTTGACAGATTCTGTTTTTCGTGGTGTTGTTTGTTTATTTTGATGAATCTATGGCTAGTAAAATAGTTTATAAAACATAGAGAAGTTGGAATACAGTAGGTTTAACACCAATATAAATAAAGAATGAGTTCATTACAGTACCTTGAAGTGGTCTTTTTGTTTTCTTTTACTAACTGAGCTCACTTAGATTTTCTCTGCTGAGTTTTGTGTTGTGAAGTTTTCAAGTTTTGGGTGAAAGATTTGATGGATTATGGAACAAGGAGTGGCAAGAGTTTAAGCTTGGGGATGCTAAGGCACCCCAAGGTAATCTAAGGACACCTAAAAGCCAAAAGCTTGGGGATGCCCTGGAAGGCATCTCTCTTTCGCTCTACTTCCATCGGCAAATTTACTTGGAGCTATATTTTTATTCACCACATGATATGTGTTTTGCTTGGAGCATCTTGTATGATTTGAGTCTTTATTTTTTAGGTTTACACAATCATCTTTGCTGTACACACCTTTTGAGAGAGACACACATGATTCGAATTTATTAGAATACTCTATGTGCTTCACTTATATCTTTTGAGCTATATAGTTTTTGCTCTAGTGCTTCACTTATATCTTTTAGAGCACATGTGTGGTTTTGTTTTTATAGAAACTATTATTCTCTCATGCTTCACTTATATTATTTTGAGAGTCTTAAACAGCATGGTAATTTTCTTTTGGGAAATTAATCCTAATATGTTAGGTATTCAAGACTAGTAAAAACTTTTCTTATGAGTGTGTTGAATACTAAGAGAAGTTTGATGCTTGATGATTGTTTTGAGATATGGAGGTAGTGATATTGAAGTTGTGCTAGTTGGAGTAGTTGTGAATTTGAGAAATACTTGTGTTGAAGTTCTGCAAGTCCTGTAGCATGCACGTATGGTAAATGTTATGTAACAAATTTGAAACATGAGGTGTTCTTTGATTGTCCTCCTTATGAGTGGCGGTCAGACGAAAGCGATGGTATTTTTTCCTCACCAATCTATCCCCCTAGGAGCATGCACATAGTGCTTGGTTTTGATGACTTGTAGATTTTTGCAATAAGTATGTGAGTTCTTTATGACTAATGTTGAGTCCATGGATTATCACGCACTCTTACCCTTCCATCATTGCTAGCCTCTTCGGCACGCGTGCATTGCCCTTTCTCACATTGAGAGTTGGTGCAAACTTTACCGGTGCATCCAAACCCTTGATATGATACGCCTTTCACACATAAACCTCCTTATATCTTCCTCAAAACAGCCACCATAATGCACCTATTATGGCATTTCGATAGCCATTCCGAGATATATTGCCATGCAACTTTCCACCATTCCGCTTTTTCATGACACGCCTATCATTGTCATATTGCTTTGCATGATCAGGAAGTTGACATCGTATTGTGGCAAAGCCACCATTCATAATTTTTCATTCATGTCACTTTGATTCATTGCTATATCCTGGTATATCACGGAGGCATCCATATAGAGTCATTACCATGTTCTAGTATCGAGTTGTAATCATTGAGTTGTAAATAAATAGAAGTGTGATGATCATCATTCATAGAGCATTGTCCTAAAAAAAGAGAAAGGCCAAATAAAAAGAGAAGGCCCCAAAAAGGGACAATGCTACTATCCTTTTTCCACACTTGTGCTTCAAAGTAGCACCATGATCTTCATGATAGAGAGTCTCTTTGTTTTGTCACTTTCTATTTACTAGTGGAATTTTTTCATTATAGAACTTGGCTTGTATATTCCAATAATGGGCTTCCTCAAATGCCCTAGGTCTTCGTGGAGCAAGCAAGTTGGATGCAGACCACTTAGTTTCTCTTTTTGTTGAGCTTTCATGCATTTATAGCTCTAGTGCATCCGCTGTATGGCAATCCTTACCCTTGCATTATCAATCGATGGGCATCTCCATAGCTCATTGATTAGCCCGAGATGTGGGACTTTTTTTTTGACTTTCCACATAACCTGTCAGCGGGATCTACACCTATGGATCACAAGAACTTTGCTCACGTTGCGGGGCTGGGTGTGAGAGCGGATCAAACAGATAGCACACGTTCTTTATCTGTGTTCGGGCCGCGAGGATGCGAAACCCTACCCTGTTTTGGTGGTTTGTTTATCTGTGTTCTTGAACTAGCAATGGGCGGAGGAGCTCCAAAAATCCTCCTCTGGTCGCCCGGCCTCCTTTTATAGGGAAAGGAGTCACAGTGGCACATGAAGGAAAAGGGTAGTGATGCAGTTTATCCTCGTATTACATGACAAGGCGACACGCGCCTTGCTTAGGTGTCCTTTGCTTTATCGGGAACGGGAGAGCCCGGCCTCCCCATCGCCGCCTCCCTTTCCAGGTTGACACGCCGCCTGGCCAGCCGGTGCCTGTGGTGCCATGGGGGCACGCAGCTGAGGTGGCGCAGCGGTGGGTCTCCACGAAGATCCGCTTGCCGCCACGCAGGTGCCCGCCCAACTGGTTGGGCCGCCGCATGCGAACGGGGTGAAGGCTTGATTGGGGCCTAATGGTGGCCCCCGGGTGTCCTTGGCAAGGGCTCCAGTAGCCCCGAAGGGTCTTGCCGGGCGCCGTTCATCCCCGCAAGGCTCTTGCCGGGGCCTTGTGGTCCTCCTTGGCGGGATCCCGCCAAGGGTCGCCATCTTCTATAGTATGTATCTGATCTTGAATGTCTTCACAATGACCTACATGCCACCACGGGATGTTCAAATCCTTGCCCCATGGGGGGTGGACTCAAGGGTGACTCGCCCCAGGGTGGGATTTGACGGCCACGGCAAGGGTCTTGCCTTTTAAACCGCCCGGCAAGGATCTTGCCGGGGAGTCCCCCCTTTTGCTTTTTGGCCTTCGTTTTGGCGCCCTTCCTTTTCGAAGCTTCGCCACCTTTGGCTCACCTCCCTTGCCTTGCTTTGGGGCGGCGCCCAGGGCTGGGACCGCCTGCCAAAGATAGGGGTACAAAGAGCGACGTTTTTTTGTAAATCGACAGAGCCCCGGCCTGGGCCACACGTAAGGCAACGGGCGCTGGCTAGGCCCAAAACGGTGCGCCAGGCAGGTTGGTTTTTACCCGGTAAGTCTTTCCTTTCCAACTTTCCCATGCCTCCCACGCTGGCTCGGCATGGGGAGGCGGCGTGACGGGGCGGCATGCGTGGGGCTGAGCTCGGCGCAAGGCCACGCCGAGTAAAGGGCGATTCGCCTTTTCCCAACAACGGAGGGAGGCGGGAGGCGCGCCCATTTATCGAACGGGTCGGGCATGGTTTCAGGCGCCCACTCCCACGATCATGGGTGGGAGAGGTCGCCACCCCGTTCCGGTGCATGCTTTGCCACGTGGGTTTTGCGCTTGGGGTGGCAAACTGGAGGCGGGAAATCCGTCGCGGGCCGGGAAGCGGGTTGGTCCCAGCCCCCTGCCTTCAAGGCCTTGATTGGCCGAAGGGGCGGCCGAGCCCCCACCCCGCCTTGATTGGCTGAGCGGGGAGGGGGGGAACGCCCCAAAGACTCTTCCGCCTTTTCTCCTTCCTTCGCCTTCCCCCCTCCTCCTCCGCCATGGAGAGAGGGAATCCTGCCCTTCAACGGTGTCAAGAAGGGTCGCCGCCGACAACAAGGTTCCTTCCTTCTTCTTCACCCACGGTGGCAGAGCCAGGGGAAGGGGAAGGGAGGACCGGGCGCAGGCCGAGGCGCCAGGGAAGAGGAGAACGGGCGGCGCCGGTTTCCGGCCCGCCAGAAGTTCCTCCCCATGGAGGGCCAATGTTGGGATGACCTTCAAGTTTTCGCAGCTGCACTCCGCTGGCTGCCACCTTCGCCTCCCGACTCCATTCGTGAGCGAGATGGAGCGGATCCGCCGGGTCATCAGGACGCAATGAGGGGCTGTTGGATCAGCGGCACGAGGTCCGCGGACTTTCCACCCCTGTGATGTATCTTGGTCGAGGGGTGGAAGACGTCGTCATATCCACCGCTTGATGGCGGGGCTCACTTCCATTTCAAGTTGATGGAGGGCGGCTCTTCCGCCGGGTCTTCGGATGCTTCAGACTCGGGCAAGGTTCTTGGAGAGCTTTTCTAATAGCGGACTCCTCCTCAGGGGAGTGGCGGGAGGGCCGCAATTTACGACGGGTAGCAGGCGGCAGGATGACGGGTCCGGAAGGCGCCGGGGCCGCCCCTCCGGCGGCACCCCGATCCCATCATCCGTGTCGCCGCTTCCTGAACTTCTGGGTCGCTCTTTGGGCGGCGGGGGGAGGCTGGAAGAGGAAGAGGGCGGGCGGCAAGGCTGCCCGGGCCGGAGTACGCGGCACCGACGCTTGACGCGGGCCGACGCCCCGCCCCTTCCTCGAGCTCGCCCGGCCGCCATCACCATCCACCTTCGGACGGCCACCGAGATGTTCTCTTGGTGCCTCCTGCCACCCGGGCTCCCTTAGGCGCCTTTTGCCCTTTTCCCTCCTTGACCGCCTCCCCGGGAGAGGAACAAGAAAGGGATTACGGGCACCTTATTCTTTTTAGTTTGTTGGCCTTTGGGCCTTAGTTGAATTTAAAACTTGTAATCCCATCATTTATGTTTTCCATTCCCCATGGGCTGTACCCAGGGAATGTTTTAATGAAAAGGGGTGCTTGCCGGGTCATTTGTTTTGGGTAGAACCCACAAAGGAGTAAACCTTGATATCCCTAAGATAAACATTTCCTTGCTCGGCAAAGTCCCGCCGCCTTCCCACTTCGCCGACCTTTCTCACGCTTTCCGGGAGGCAGGGATGAGGTGGGTTCGGCCCTTGTTTCATCCTTTTGTGCCACGACCACACCAAACCTGGCCCCTGTGAACGAGCCCTAGGGCCTAGAGTTTTAGGGGAGCACGGTAGCTTTGGGAAAAACGAGGTTTCACATACCTCACCCATAAGGGAATGCATGATAAGGGATGAAGAACTTATCTGAAAGTTGACCCCGCAACTCGGGTTTGCCGTGGGTGAATTTCGTTTTGCAGCCCCGCAAACCGGTTGTCGGGTCTAGATGTCGGTCCGTCCTCTTTTCTTTTTCGCCCTCAAGTGATCCGCAAGGATATCCGTGAGTCCTCGAACCAAAGAAGACAAAAGAACGGCAAAGAGAACACACTGACCTCCTAAGCTAGGGGTTAGTCACCGCTAAGCACTATCAACCCTAACCAAGGATTTAGACTCGACCTAGCATGCATGTTATAACTTAGGGCGCCCCAATTTATTTATGCTCGGGTATGCCTTAGCTTTGTACAAAGGGTTACATGCCATCGGCAATGCTTTAAAAAGGTGGCTTGTCGGGGGCCCGGCGTTGCGCTTTAGGGTAAAACATGAAGATGCTCAATGTTCCGGGAGTTACTCACCGAATGACATTTCGGGCCCCGGGACTGCACCGGCCCGGTGACTGACACCCGATAAGGGCCTTCCCACTTTGGGCCAACTTGTTGGAATTCCCCCGATTGAACGTCCAAGGACAAGGTCGCCTTCCTCAAGGCTTCGGCATGAACCTTTGGTTATGGTAGCAAAGCAAGGTTTGGGTAGGCGGTCGCCTCAACCGCCTCAAGATGATCTTCCTCAAGGAGCACCGGCCATCTTGCCTCGCTTGTTTTGCTCAAGCTCGTCAGAAGCACCGAGGTGACCCGATATGAGTTCGGGGAGAACTACTTCCCCGGATACCGGGGAAAAGATGTCCGATTGGCTCGAGGGTTGTCTTGATTGACCAAAGAACCACCGGCAACTCATCAATCCCAACCTTTCCACTTTGTGCAGCCTTAAAAGGTCTTGGTCCTGCCCTCACAAGATTTCAAAGATTTGCCCTTCTCAGCTTGACCATTGCTTCATGGGTGAGCAATGAAAGGAAAAGACTTTGTCCCGAGGTCTTGGGTATATTGCATGAAGGGCGGTTTAGAACGGTGCCGTTGTCGGTGATAAACCTTGGGTACACCAAAACGGCACACTAGTTCCTTGAAGAACTTGACGGCCGACGAGCCGGACCTTCCTCACCCTCCACCTCCCGGCCACTTTGTGAACTTGTTTATTGCAACGTAAGATTTCAAAGCCCCGACAAAAGGGGCCCAAGATGTCGAGCCCCTGCACCAGAAGGGCCAGAGAGAGGAATGGTTTGAAGGGCTTGAGCTGGCTGATGAAGCTTGTTCGGAACTGACACGCTTCACACTGGTGACTAGTGTCGTCGAGATCTCGGAGGGCGGTGGGCCGAAGAAGCCTTGCCGAATGCTTTGCCTAAGAAGGGGTCTTGACCCAATGTGGGATCCATATGCCTCCATGTATCTTCTCCAACAGCTCCACCCTTCCTCTCTCGAGGGATACACTTCATTTCACACCGTCGCCCTTTTTCTCAGATGTGACGCCATCGATTTAACTGGTACATGGTAGAGCGACAGCCATTTTTTTCCGCTTCCCGCCTCCTCGAAGTTCCCCTGCTTGAGGAATCGGATTAGTTGCCGTGCTCACGCTGGAGCCCGGGCTCGACGGCGAGGACTAAAGGCATTTTCCATTACATGGGCGCTGCTCGACGGCAGAGCTTGACGCCCGCCGAGCTGCCGCCTGCGGGCGGAGCTCAAGATCCCCAAGAACATCTTGTCGGCGGCCCGGGAGCTCAAGGGAAAGTACTTGCCAGTCCCCTGATTTCCTCCTCTTTATTCTCTATGTTGTTGATGATCAATCGGATGACCGAAGTTAGTCAAGCACAAAGGGGTTGGTTCCACAGTAGCTTGAGGGCAGCGATTTCGGCTGTAGTCGGGCAAGTATCGCTTCTCCGCCGGGGAACGTGGTTCAGCCCATATACCGTCAAACGCTTCTTCCAGTTCTCACTTCATCGACGTAGGGCCTTAATCAACCTGCTCTTGTAATCCTTGTTCACTTGCTTTGACGACAAGCCGTGAGTCCCTCGACGATGAGTTTCTTGATTCCGAGGTCCGCCATGATCCTAAGACCGGCAAGCAGCCCTTCAGACTTCATCAGTATTGTTTGTTGACACCTCCCCGGGAAGTGCATCCGATCACGACTTGAGGTGCTCTTCTGGGTGGGCGCGATAAGAAGACGCCAAGCCAAGGCCCTGTAAGGAGAAAGCTCCATCAAAGCATATGATCCAATCACAACTTGCCTCCTTGTCGGGAGAGCAGTCTGGACTTCTTCGCGTATGCATTGCAGGTCCATTCAAGAATGAACTCCACTAGGACTCGGCTCAATCGTCAAGTACTTTCAAACTTGAGGGCAAGCTTGACAGCTCCAGTGGCTCCATTCCACAATTCTTCCCGCTGTATCCGGATTGTGCAATATCCGCGGTGCAGAGGGAAGCGAAAGACGTACATGTTGATCTCGCAGCTCCTCGAAGTAGTGACACAGCTTCCTCGAGGCCATAAGCCGGTCAAGAGCAGCTTTCGCGACGCCGATTATTTTGATCTAGCCCCTCGCAGGAGGGAACCAACAAAGTAGATCGGTGCTGCATCATTTTCCTCCTCAAGCATGTCAACCTGTTGTGTTGCCGTTGTATTGGTGTTGTCGGCTCGCTGGCCGCCATAACCTCGCTGCCAATCTCCTTCTTCTCGCTTTCACCAAGGCGGCGCGTGAACACTGGTCCGTTGCCGCCAGTATAGCAAGCAAACGCTCCTCGCGGGCTTCAGGCCAAACTAGTATTGGCACGGAGGAGAGGTACTTCTTCAAACCTTGCAATGCAGTTCCAAGCGTCCACTCCATCGGGCCCGCTTTTTTCGCGATCTTGAAAAAGGGAAGGGCGCTACCGACGACTTGGAAATGAATCTGCCCATGGCGACGACGTTACCAAAGCAAGCCGACGCACATCCTTGATTCGCTGGATGCTTCAATCTGCTCTATAGCTTTGATTTTGTCCGGATTGGCCTCTATCCCACGCCAGGACACCAAGAACCCGAGAAGCTTGCCGGACGGACGCCAAAGACGCACTTCGTAAGGGTTCAGCTTGAGATTGATCTTGTGCAGGTTCAGAAATGTTTCTGCAAATCTGGTATGAGGGTTGCCCTGTCCTTGGTTTTGACCTCTATGTCATCCATATAAGCCTCCATATTTCTATGGAGTCGGGTTCAAAACCAATCTCGACCGCCTTGCAAACGCCGAACCAGCACTCTTCAACCCGGAAGGCATCCGCGATGAAACAATATGTACCACATGGGGTGATGAATGTTGTTTTCTGCTGCCTTCTCTTGTCATGAAGATCTGGTGGTAGCCGGAGAAGGCGCCGAGGAATGACAAAGCAGATCACACCCACCGGTGGAGTCAATAACCAGTCGATGCGCTGCAATGGAAGGGTCTTTAGGGCAAGCTCTTTATTGCTATCTCGTGTAATCAATCACACAGCTCCACTTCCCATTTTCCTTATGACCGCGGACCGGATTGGACAACCACGCTGGATGGAGCACCTCTTACCAAACCCGCTGCTTCCAGCTCGATCTCTTCTCAGTGATGAACTCTTGTCGTTTAAAGCTTCTTTCAATTTTCGCTTGATGGGCCGCGCATGAGGTTAAGAAGAAGGTGGTGCTCAATCACCCCTGGGAACACCGGGATGTCGGAAGCTTGCCATGCAAACACATCGACATTCGCCTCGCAGGAAGGTGACGAGCGCCACTTTCCTATTTGTCGCCGAGGGTGGAGCTTATGGTAAAAGCACCTCCCTGCGGCCGCATCTCATTGGACAAAACCTTCTTGGTTCCCTGGCGTATGGCCCTCGGCTTTTGTTTCCGCCGGTGGAGCCTCTGGCACGCCTCCGACGCAGCAGCGCTTACACCAAGAGGTGCGCTGCCGGAGTGGGTGTCCGAGGTCTCACCGGTCTTCTTTCTTCTTCTTCCCTCCCGGGTCCCAGCTGCAGAGCAAGTGCTCTAGCGGGCGGCAGCCGCGGCAATCTATCGGGTGAAGTTGGTCAGTCGCAAATCAACGATGATTCTTTTTGTCGGAGGGATGGTGATGATCTTCACAAGTCCCCAGCATCTTCAGTGGTGTTGTAGGCAGTGTGACGCCGCCATGAACTTGGCCAGACCGGGCGGCCAAGGATCCTGCCAGGGCAAGGGCGGATCTTGGCAACATCGAACACGCATCCTCTCCGTCCCCGAAGTTCAGGTCGCCTCCAAAAGTCACCGCAGCGTGACTCTTCCTTTGGGTTGGCTTCTTCCCTGGTTGACCCCCGAACGCAGTCCCGCCTCTTCGAGGTCTCCATCAGAATTGGCAGCTGATCACGGCAAAGTAGATCAAGTTCAGAGACCGGCCCGCAAGATCGACTAGCATCTTCGCTACCTTGAGGTTATGGCATTGTTAGTGAAACCAACAATGGCAAGCACCGACCGCAGCGGGTGGATCGTGGTGGTCCTCGCACAAAGATGATAGGTGTGCTCGACCACTTCAGCGCCTTTGGTATCAAACGACGTTCTCGCCGCTTATAATCTTCTCCGCCTAACGCTTAAGTCGGCGGTGAGAAGTATGCAGCGAGGCGCCACTGCTGACGCACATGGCCTCTCAGTAGCTTCTGAAAATCTTGGTCGCCGGATTCGCCATCCTTTCGTGATCGCCATCTTCACTTTCACACGGCCCTAGCGGGCCTCTCCCGTTGTTTATTCTGCTGCGACGGCCCGCCTCGTCAGCCACGCTTGCCAGACGCACTTCAGCACGGTCTGGGCCTCTTCTCCTTGTCTCTCGCTCTCATATTCAGCCCTTCGCTTCTAAACGAGGGAGCTCAACTCGTTAAGTAGTCCCGGAGGGCATGGCCTTTTGGTGTGATGGATCTTGGCAAGATCGCTTGTCGGAGTTTCCTGGCTTTCAGGAACACGCCTAATATGCGACTCTATCCAAAAGGAACTAGAATGTCCCACCAATGATAGACCCGCATATTGAAACGCTTTTTGCAAGGTGGATATCATTACATCAACATTACATAATAGATGGGGATAGATACAAAAGGCACAATCTGCCACAAGAATACATCAACATCATATACAGAGATCAACATCCGACTCACGGATGAAACATAAACAGAAACTCAAACAATATCCACTCTGCTAGCCTGAAGCTGCCGATTCGAACCTATCCTCCGATCAAGAACCGTATGAAGAACTCCAACACAAATAAACATCGCTCTCAAGGCCATGATCATCGGATAACTCAGTACCTGCAATCGGGTGGTGTAGTAATCCGGAGCCACGAGGACTCAAAGAATCCCATTACCATGGGTATCAAGACTAGCAAAGCTTAATGGGAAAGGAAGGGGTAAAGTGGTGAGGCTGCATCAGCGACTAAGCATATATGGTGGCTAGCATATGCAAGTATGAGAGCAGAAGAGAAACAAAGGAACTGGTCGCCAACTAGTAATGACCAAGAAGTGATCCTGAACTCCTACTTACGCCAAACATAACTAGAAACCGTGTTCTCCTCTCGATCAACCCCAAAAAGAGACACTCACGGTAACGCATTACCTGTTGGTGTATTTTAGCAGTAGTTTGCTTCGAGTTTACTACACAACCGACATTATTAACAAATTCCCATCGCCACATAATCGCGGGCACGGCTCTCAAAGTTTATACCTGCAGGGGTGTCCCAACTTAGCCCATGATAAGCTCTCGCGATCAATCTATGATATTCCTTCTCCCCGGAAAACTCGATCAGTCTTTAATCCCTGGCCACAAGACATTTCGACAAAGAATAAACAAGACCAGTAAAGTCACCAACGTGCCGACAAATCTGACAGGAGCTGCATATCTCTCGTCTCGTGGCACACCGGATTGTCCAAACTTCCGATAGGCGAACCAGTAGTTGTCTCTCGTGGCCACCGGCCGACGGCTTGGACCAGCACTCACGACGAGCACTGCCCGGAGGGGGGAGTAAGATGACCCTTGGGCTCCGAAACCCAAGGGAAAAAAGGGCATAGGCGAGGCAAATGGTAAGACCAATGTTGGGCCTTGGTGGAGGAGTCTTATTCAAAGCTTAACCGTCAAGGGGGTCCTATAAATCACCCACCGCTTAGGGACGCAAATCCGGGGAACATAATACCGATATGACGGAAACTAGGGAGGCAAGAGGAACAAAACACCGGCATAAGGCCGAGCCTTCCACCCTTTACCAAGTATATAGATGCATTAATAATATAAGATATATTGTGATATCCCAACAAGGTAAACATGTTCCAACAAGGAACAACATCTCCATGTTCCAACAAGGAACAAACTTCATCCTCACCTGCAACTCAATAACGCTTATAAGAGGGGCTGAGCAAAGCGGTTAACATAGCCAAACAACGGTTTGCTAGGAAGGGAAAAGGTTAGAGGTCGACATGGCAAATTGGGAAGGTTTGAAGAGTAAATGATAGGTAGCGAGCAAAGCGATAGAACGAAGCAACTAGCATAGCAATGATAGTAATGAGATCCACAGACGGTCATCTTGCCTGAATCCCGCAAGGAAGAAGAACGATTCCATGAAGAAGATGAAGCCATTGAAGATGAACCAAGCGAGACGAATTTAATCCTCACGATCAGCAATTTAAACGGAACTAACAAGAAGAAGTACACAACAAGGTAAACACACCACAAATGAATAAGACATGATGCTCAACCAAGCATGATGTATGACAAAGCTACATGAAGCTACTCATGGCAAGAGATGATGGCATACAAGAGCAACACAACAAGACAAATTTAAATGAGTCCGAAGCAACATATAACAATTCCAGGAAGTCCTCAGATGCAAATTTCGAAATTGGTCCAGATCTGAATAAACCTTATGTTCAATTTGTTAAACAGCAAGTTAAGATGCACCACGATGATCTACAATAAATTCTAGTCAAATTACATATAAAGTTCATTAGATTCGAGCTACGCCTAGAAGATATGAGCAAAACAAGATAAGCATGGCATTGATGCAAAATGCATTCAAACATCAAACAAACACCTCAAAACAAGGATGCAATATGATAATATGAAACTACATGCAAAATCAAGCAAGTTTCATATAGAGTACACTCAAAATGGAGTAACGGATCAACACATACACATGAAACAAGACATAACAACAACTGGGTCTAAAATAGCAAGTGGGCATATTGTAAGCATCAATACAACATGCTACAGCACCCCAACATGAGAACAAAAGGCATGGACATGAAGCACAGGTAAAGCATGACAAAACATGAACACTGAAAGCTATCTCCCGTAAATCACTAGAACATGCTCAAAACACATGGCAAGATTGTGCAACACAATAACAATAGCTTCAGACTTATCGTGAAATACCATCAAAGTTGCAATGTTTAGAGCTTATCAACCAACACGTTACAGGAACTTATCATGGCAAAGGCATGGCATGATACTACTAAATGCATAGAACAAAAGACCTTATGACCATGAGTCAAAAAGGATCAGAAAATATGATGGCACCCATGTAAACATAGCAAGTTATATTACAGATTCATACATGGCAGGAACAAAGAAGTAGGCATGTTGGTGAGCTTGAACCACTCACCACAAGAGCAATAAATGGCATGGCAAGGCAACTCACAATAAGAAGACATGGCATAGAAGCTACATGGCAAGAAAAACATCATAGCATACACGATCAACTACAACAACCTTGGCAAAATTGAATAACATGTAAACAACCTGCCGGAAACATTTTATAGCAAAAGTAGAGCTCGATTGACTAAAGCTATGGCACTTAATTTCAAAAAAGGGCATGGATGGATATATAATAAACCATATGTTCAAAACATCCTTATGAACTATCTCAAAATAAGCATGGATCTCTCGGTAGCATCAAGTTTACATGGCATAAAAAATATCAAGAAAGGCTGAAATCAGCAACATCATGAAGCCTAGTTTGCATGATTGTTCTAGTCACCACAGAGATCACAAAATACATGGCATACACCCGTAAAGATGGCATGGCATATTACAAAACACATGTAGGACCTAAGTTCATAGGTGCACACATCAATCATGGCAAAATGACAAAAGTGCATGTTTCGATAAGAATCAAACTAACATCACATAGCCCCTTCTAACAGCATTTCGGGCATCAAGATGAGCTCAAATGCAATGATGCAATGATTGAAATGATGTACTTGCCGAGGCGAAAATTTGAATATTACACGCATTTAAACGGAGCAATATGGAGAGTTATGGCATGATGAACATGAGCAAAATAATATGAAAATTGGGATTAGACGAAGACGGGTCAACTTTAGGTTCGGTCCGATCCAGATCCGGGGCTGGAGGACAGGGGGGCCGGGCTCGCCGGAGAAGGACGGTGACTACCGGAGATGGAGAGGAGGGGGCCGGGGGGAGCGAGGGAGGGCCGAGGCGGCTGAGGAGCTGGGCCGACCGGCGGGCAAGCCGGGCGGGCGGCGAGGGCGGCGGGGTTTAGGGCGGCCGGGAGGCGAGGCGGGGTGGCTGGCCGGGCCGAACGGGCGGGCGAAGGGAGGCCGACGGGGAGGGCGCCACGGGGCCGTGGCTGGGCGGCAAGGGCTGGGGGGCCTGCCCAGCGGGCGGGCCGGGGGGCTCGGGCCACGTGGCAGCCCGTGGGATGGCTTGGGGTGGGCGGACATGTCCCCACCGGGTGACGCGTCCCCAAGGAGGTGAGGGGCTAGGGTTTGGACCCAAATTGGAGGGAAGGGGACAATTTTATAGGTAGAGGGAGCTAGGAGAGTCCAAATGAGCACCGGGCCACACGATCGTGATCGAACGAAGAGAGCATGGAGGGGAGTTAGATGGGTTTTGGGCCACTTTTGAGGGGTGTTGGGATGCAACAAAAGGGCTTTTTGTTATTCTGTTAACCATTGAGTATCAAACACCTCCAAATGGCACGAATTTGACAAGCGGTTCACCGGTGGTATACCGGCCACTTGGCAAGCCTCGTCCATTCCGAAAGTTTAACACCGACATGAAAAGAGGTAAAAGGAGCGGGAACAAGGAGTGCCTTGAAAACGGATAACGGGAAAAAGCTCCGGATGCATGGGACTAACACGATGCAAAATGAAATGCACATGATGACATGATATGAAATGCGATGATAACGGGCAAAGTGCAACACGCAAGCAAATGACATGGCAACGACGGGCGAATAACCGCAAACACCTAAGGAACGAACCGGGCGTTAATCTTCAAGCCCAAGGCCCAAGCAACATCCGCAACCTCCTTATCGGGTCATCGTTTTAGTTTTTGGTGGAGCCGGCCATCAGATCCCTCGACGGCAAGCACGATTTTTCCTTTGCGCTTCCTATTTGGGAGTCGGCCTTTCTTCCCGGGCGGCAATATCCTCATCCGAGGAGTCGGTTTCATGCCGATCTTCGCCGGGTACTTCCTTCCTTCTTCACTTGGCCATTTGCCAGAAACATAGAGTTTCCTACATCTCTCACCTTGTTCATTGCCACTTCTTCACAAGATTTTGGGTTACGACGCTCGATGGAAACCTACTGATGATGGGGCAGGGTGAACATCGGGATATTGTACTGCACCGGCTGAACCTCAATATAATTTGGAGACTCTCGCCCCTTCCGGGAATGACCGCAGGTCGCTTGTTTTAGGGGCTTGGTGGCTTCAAAGAAGGCGCCAAACTCATGGCACAACCACCAGAGGAAATAGAGTTCACCGGCGTATCAACCATGACATGGCGTTGTTTAAGAGCCAACGGGAATTGGCAGCACCTTATCGTCAGGGGCCCGCAGCCCTGATCCGGTTTTCGAAGAGCGTTGTCCTCTCCCCGCAAAAAAGGGTCATGAGTGTTGTGAGGGCTGCCATGGATTTTGGCTTTTCCGTCCTAGGTGCCGCAAGCCACGTCGATGTTATGTTTGAAGGTGCAAGGGCCTTGATCCGGACAATCGATGAATTGATTTTTTTTGTTAGGGAACCGTGTCGTAATTGTCCGCCGATTCTTCCGGTTGCTGGATTATGTGGCTAAGGTCATCAGCTTCTGGGTGGTCGCACATATGTGCCCCGGAAGTTATCAAGGAATGCGGCTTCCGTGTCCTCCCAACAACCAATTGATTCTCACGGCAAGTGTTGAGCCAATGCCGAGTTGGTCCTTTAAGCTTGAGGGAGGTATTTGATGGCATGTAGATATTCACCGCGCGCATGTGGATATGGAGGAGATAGTCCTCGATCCGCACGCAGGATCTGTGGTACCATAGTATGATTCGATGTTTACGGGTTTGAAGCCCTCGTGGATTTGATGATCCATTACTTCATCCGTGAAGCATAGTGGGTGGCCGCCTCGAATTATATCAATGACGTAGCTCATATGAGCTTTGTTCATCGTGGTTCGCCCGCCGGGTTTGTCTGTATCCGCGCGACAAGAATCATCCCGCCGTATGCCACGCCGATCCGTAGATCGATCTTGTATGTTTTTCTCATCTCCAATATATCTCGCAAGTCCGGCGCTTTTCCCATGCCTTGGTAGTTTTTGAGCGCGCTGGTGGCTTGAGCGGAGGGCGAGAGGCTTCTCGTCATGCGCTACGGGTGGTCGGGTCTGCCATGTCATGCGCCGATGACTTGGGTGCTTCCTCCGACGAGGCAACGCCTGCTTGAGGTAGCTTTTGAGGGCGCTCGAGTTCATACTCTTCGCTGCAAGGACTTCAGTCCATCCGCACCAGCGGTGTCTTGGTCAGCCTAAGCTGTTGCTGCTTTTTCTGAGGCTGTTTGCCGTGGCTATAAGCCGCGCTTGAAACGCCTGCTCGGGATCCTCGTGCACATAAATTCGCAGTCGCCGAGGCTTGCCTCATCTTCGAGGGAGGCACGTAATTATCGCCCCTCGACTTTTTTTCGCGCGACCGCTGCGGACTTGCTTCTCCTCCTCCCGCCGAGTCCCGCTGGAGGGGGTTGTCTTCGCACTGTCCGGGTGTTATTATCTCCGCACCGAATCACCGCTTTTGCCGTGGCGGATAGAGCGGCGCCCGACGCCGCTTCGCTGTTTTTGAGGGTCATCCGCTGTTCCATCGCCGCTCCCATCTTTTGGGATGTCCACCATGTATATGTCAGATGACGAGGTGGCCTTCCAGCGTCTCCGTAGGCGCTGGTCTTGTCGCCTCCAAAGATCGCCGCCCATACCGCCGATGTCTTCGTAGTCGAAGTCTAGCATGTCTGCTAAATCATCGACAAGGCTACAAAGTGGTGGTGGGTGGCGAATTTCTTCGTCAGACGATCCTAACCTTCCCTGTCCGAGTCCGCCAGGCTCTCCGGATAAAGAGAGAGACTTTAGTGACCAGATGTCGCCAAAGGGCGAAGTGCCGAAGATGTCCGCGCGTTGAACTCCATGATCGGGCGCCAATCGGATTCGATCAAGGTGGGCACGGAGGGTTCGGAGTCCGGAGAGGAGTCCGCACCCTAGAGTTGAGGTCTTCAGCGACAGGGTTGGAGTTCGCCAATCGTCAGAGATGGTAGCCTCGAGGCGTGTCCAACCACTCGCCCTCGATCGGGGAATCCGCCCGATTAAGGGTCGGAGCAGAAGCGTGCGGCTCTGTGGCACGGTTCGCGCAGAGCTAGATCATGCCCATCGAGACAAGGCAGGATGTTATTGCGGCTCGAATCCAAGATCAAGTCTCCGCGATATCGGGCCGAGATAGTTCAAACTTCCAAATCGACTCGATGGTTAGCGAAGCTTTCGATCGCTCCGATGGCTGTTAATTGCCCGCAGGCAAAGCGCAGATCATTAAGATCTCGTCCGGGAGAAAGTCTCACCGACCGCGCCGCTGTTGATGATCGGCGAGCCATCGGGCCTATCGGTGACGCATACGTAGGAACTCCTCAATGAAAGCACCAATGTCGGTGTCAAACCGCGGATCTCGGTAGGGGGTCCCGAATCAGGCGCTCAGGCGGATGGTAAGTAATATCAAGTGACACGATGTTTTTACCCAGGTTCGCCCTCGATGGAGGTAATACCCTACCCTCGCTTGATTAATATTGATGATATGGGTAGTACAAGAGTAGATCTACCACGAGATCAAGGTATAAACCCTAGAAGCTAGCCTATGGTATGATAGTTGTTCGCCCTCACGGACTAAAAACCCTCCGATTTATATAGACACCGATAGGTTAGGGTTACACAGAGTCGGCCATAATGGTAGGAGATCTACATATCCAGACGCCAAGCTTGCCTTCCACGCCAAGGAAAGTCCCATCCGACATGGGACGTAAGTCTTCAATCTTGTATCTTCATAGTCTTGGAGTCCGCCGTGACGATAGTCCGGCTATCCGACACCCCTAGTCCGACTCCTCAACCGCCTCAAGACCTAAGACCATGATCTCAAAGCGGGGAAGAAATCTTCGCCGAGGGTCCTGTGCCGGAGGTGCCTCGGCCGCACAAGTGCTCCCTCAAGGATCAGCCTCCACGAGCCGTAAGTAGAGAGGGGAGTTTTAAATAAGAGACATCCCTATTCTATTCCTCGAAAGATAACTGAATTTTTACCTTGTAGTTTGATCTCAGCCTTCTTAGCAGTAGCTCATCTTCGTGGGATCTTCGTCCGAGATGATGGAGAGCGGAACGCCTCCCTCCGCCGCATCGCCTTTGTGAGGCGCGCGAGCCTCGAGGTGTCGCCACTGAGGGTTTCTCCAATCCAAAGGCCGGAAAGCAGCCGATGGTTCCTCAAAGCCTCCGTGTCCAGCCTTCAAAAGGCCATCGACGAGTCCGACACCGCTCCGTGCACGGCCGAGGAGCTGAACGATCTGCTCAGCGAAGAGCGTTATTCGAAGAACACCGTGATTGATGGGCACGGTGATTGAAAGGATTTCATCCGCGGAGAGTGGCTTGCACGAGGCCTTCGTGAGTTTATCGGACAGTGTTTTGAGGTACGCGAAATGATGTACCTTTTGACAGCCTGAGTATAAAAGATGCGCCAGATAGATAGTAGTCCCTCGAGACTCGTGCGTTGTCAAAATGACGGCGCTACCGAGGATCATAGTCCTGTATAACATGTCGCCGCTCCTATCGAGGTTGCGGCGTCCGTGGCTAGCCGGACTTATGAATTTGCCGAGCTAAAGCGGCAACTTGACGTGGCAGATGGGCATCGCGCTTGTTACAAGCCGCTTGACGAGTCAAGGTATGCAATTCTCCGCGACACCGGAACCGGGTTTTACAACATGTATGCTTGATGCAGGTGCCCTGCCATGGAGAACCTTCCGGAACTGCCGAGCCAAGGAGCAGGGAAAAGTGCGGGTTTTAAAGGCGGCCGAGCTGAAAGCCAGCTCCCCCCAAGGGAAGGAAATGGGGGATGGCCGGAAGTTGAAGGATGTCCGACCGCCCCAAGCTTGAAAAGAAGATCGGGGAAAAAAGTCGGAGAAGGCCATACCGAGGCAAGGATGCTCGCCTAAATGAGAGCCATGAAGAGGGCTGCCGGAGATATCGCCCGAAAGCCCTTTATGCTGCGGATGAAGTTTGGGGATCCAAATATGCTCGGCGGGGGAGTGCGGCGGATACTTACAGACTTGGCAAAGGCTGGACGCCGAACACTTCCGAATCAACAGGATCACGAATGGAAAAGCTTTTTGGTCGCAGCTCCAAACCGAGCGCCCACCCCATTAACCAGCATTTCCGAAGGGCGAGCTGAATAGGTTATCCGATCCCGAAGGATGTCGAGTCATCGGGCGGAAAGGCCCGAAAGAGTTATTTTGGTTTGTGCAGAGCCTTGGGCGGTGCCGCATATCAATGCAATGAAGAGGTCAAGATGCATAGAGGGTGCATGGATGGCTCTTGCCCTGTCAAGACATCGGAGATGAAGGCCACCGACGCGATCCCAAGATTCGGACGGAGCCGAAAACCGAGCACTATTTTCGGAAGTTCCAGGCGCTGTTTAATAGAGACGAAAGGTCAAGGAATATGTTCAATAACATGTATTATTGTAAAACAATGTTTCATGGAATATAAAAGCTTTTTATACTTGTGCCTGAAGAATTAAAATACCTCCCCGTGGCCGTTAATGTATATTGTATATAACTGAAGATGGCAGTTCCTTTCCCCACGATATAATGTGGGGTGTTCAAGCATTTTCACACTTGATCCAACGCCTTGGTCCTATAAAGGAGGTGATAGCGATAACTAGGAAACCGGACTATAATGCTTTATCACTTTCACTTAGCCAAGGAGTTTGACAAGGGGCTACTATATATTTGGGGCACCGCGCCCCAATTCGGGGCCCGGTGCCCCCGGGAAACGCCCTTTTAATGCGGAGGAATCCTAAAGATTCCTGGGTCATCGAGTGGTTGACCAGTCTCAGCTATATCATGAGCTAGCGCTTTCATCGAGGTGTCGCCAACCGGGCACAATCCAAGAGTCTCCCGGTGCCGCTTTAGCCGATAGAGCGGAAAAGGCAGCAAAACAGAGCGGAAACCCAACATTTGACCAAAGACATGATCCGAGCTGATGCATATAAGGCCAAACCGCGCAACACTCCCTGGTATTGGTCTTTATGAAAACGGGCTGAACAACGCCTTTAATAAGCCCTCGTGTCCGTTCGCCAAAAAATTGGCCAATGCCAAACGCCAGCCTCCACCTCTTATAGCAAGAAACCGGGATGTATCAACAAGAAAAAAAAGGTTTACGGGGTCTTAATTGAAAAGAATCCTTGAACGGGTCCCTACCGCACGCCTCCGGCGGTCTCCGGCAGCCGATCCCGGACGGTAGCATGGTGTTCATCTAAAAGAGAGGAACTTAGTTAAAAAATTCCAAAATGTAGTTATATTAAATAAACAAAGTACAATTAAAAAATGAATAAAATTGAGCTTTATTGTCTCTTGTTGTAATGCGGAGCCCCTTGAACGGGGTATGCGGCTAGTCCCTTTTGTTTGCCGGACTGCCTAGCCATGTCCGGGTCCGAACGACGTTTTGCTTTGATTAGGAAGCCGGTTTAGTGTGTGGCGTTGGCAGCCGCACACTTCCCGCCGAGGAACACTTAATTTCCTTAAGAGATGATTTGGACCGGCATTTTAAGTATAAGGGATGCATGGGTATTGCAAAAGGGGAAAGCTTCACCCCAAAGAGTGCTTGATAGCTACTTGTAAATGGGGCATGTGGAAGGTTATTTTCCCGGAGTTTCGGGTGAGCCAACATAACTTCTAGGGAGAGAGCCCCATAATGGGCAACTGGCCCGCGCTACCCCTTGAAAGGAAGTGTTGCTATGGCAATTGTTGTTGGGTCTATCCTCTTTTTTGGGATTGTGTCCGATATAGCAGGTTTAATCATTGTCGCCCATTAGGACTTGTGTAAAGTGGAGTCCGCCAATTATCGGATCTAATACCAAGGCAGTCCAAACCTGCATTCCGGATACTTCTAGAGTAATTGATGGTCGAAGGTGATTGGTTTTAACAACCAGGGGACTCCTGATAGGCCGTATGCTGGATTCTATGGGCGCCACTTTATTTTCCCTTTGTCACGTGAAGTGAATTTACTGCTTTGACTTCTTGTGGGAAATTTTTTGTTTTCCTGCTCGCAGGGGTTCGGCCATCGCCTCCTTGGTGTGTCGAGCCCTTGTGTTCGGCGTTGAGTTTGCCGGATTGCTTGAAGACCCAACAATTGGGTATGGTTTGCGTTTCCGGAGTACGTGGATTTCATATCTTGTCCAAGATTTTGTTTAGGTTAGATAGCTCGTCCCCGTTATCCTTGAGGGCAGTTTTTTTCGATTCCGCCGAGGCTTTTGAATCCGCGTTGACGCATGCTCTTCGGCTGTTTCCTTGGTCCGGCTGGTCCTTGCGCGTCATGTTTCCCGCTTCCATCCCTAACTTCGATGTATTTGGTCCTGGTACGCATCTTGCCAACCAGCTATCCTCTCCGCAAAAAGCGGGTCATGAGGCTTGTTAATGCGGCCATTGTTCTTGGCTTTTTCTTGGCCGAGGTGTCTGCAGCCATTCATCTTGACGTTGTGTTTGAAAGCTGCTAAGGCTTCGCCGGACAATGACTATTTGGTTCTTTTTTAGTTAAGGAATCTGTTCTAGAATTTCCGGTGACCTCCGGTTGTTGAGTTATGTGACTTAAATCGCCCAGATCCGGAGGTCGGACATAGGTCCCTTGAAAATTTGCCAAAAGCATCCTCGAGCTCTTCCCAACTTCCAATGGTGTTTTGGAAGGCTTTTAAGCCAATGCCGCTGGCCCTTTGAGCTTGAGGGGTAATATTTTATGGCGTGGAGGTCATCTCCTAGCCATGTGTATGTGGAGGATGTAATCCTCAATCCGCACTGTGGTCTGTTCCGTCAGATGCCTCTATGTTTACGGGCTTGAATCACTGAAATTATGATCCAAGACCTCATCGTGAAACATAGGGTGCGCACCTCATATCCGGGCGTACCATGATTTCGGATATTTGATGTGTTGCATTGCTTACTAGAGCTTTTCTTGGCCCATAGATAGATGCTGGCCATCTTTTGATGCGAACTTCAGCGGATCGCGCGTGCTTGTGTGCGCGCCTTGCCGCACTATGTTGGCCATGGGTTGTTTGTTCGATCGGGTGGCTTCCTTTATTTTTGATTGCGAGGGTTCTAAGGCCTCATCATCAAATTCGCAGTAATTTTCGCCGGATAGTTTCTTTGTGGCGATCGTCCCAGATTTGTTCGCGTGTTGAGTACTTTGCTCCATCTAATTTCGAGTCATCTTCCGCTGTTTTGAGCTTCCTTGCTTTTTCAGTACGCCAGGGCATTTGGCCCTTTTTAGGTTCTTCGCCCAGAACTTGTCCGTAGGTCGACTGGGGGCCGCCCAAGGACGTGCCTTGTTGCAGGCCGCATTCAAGATCTCCTCAGAAGAGACATCAACTGGTCAGTGACGCAGGTCATTGATTCGCCGCACTTTGCCCTGCAAACGCCGCCTCCTCCCTGTGGGAGTTTAATCCGAGGGACCACGAGCTCTCCAACACTTTACGCGCGCTGCCCATGGAGATGTACAAATTGTTCTTCGGATCAAGCAATGTGTCCGGACTCGACCGAGGACGCAGGTCCGAGCTGCAATCGCGCCGGATACTCAAGTAAGTAGCTATGTACCCGGACACGCCATCCGTGATATTCATCATAAAATTGCCCTTAAAAGAGCTGTCCCTTAAACATGAGTGGATAGCTAAAGCAAAGCTCATCAGTGTCCGCCCCCTCCCCGAGACCACGCCTGATCCCGTGTTAACCAGATGTTTGAGTTGCGCCTTTGAAGAAGGTTAAGGGGGAATACAAGCTACCGATCACCAAAGGAGGTTATCAGAAAGGAGGAACCGAGAATCCCTCCATCCAGGAAAGAAGAGGACCGCTCGGTGTCAAACCGCGGATCTCGGTAGGGGGTCCCGAACTGGCGCCTAGGCGGATGGTAACAGGAGACAAGGGACACGATGTTTTTACCTGTGTTCGGGCCCTCTCGATGGAGGTAATACCCTACCCCGCTTGATTAATATTGATGATATGGGTAGTACAAGAGTAGATCTACCACGAGATCAAGGAGGCTAAACCTAGAAGCTAGCCTATGGTATGATTGTTGTTCGCCCCACGGACTAAAACCCTCCGTTTATATAGACACCGGATAGGTTAGGGTTACACGTAGTCGGTTACAATGGTAGGAGATCTATATCCAGATCGCCAAGCTTGCCTTCCACGCCAAGGAAAGTCCCATCCGGACACGGACGGTCTTCAATCTTGTATCTTCATAGTCTTGAGTCCGCCAGGATGATAGTTCGCTATCCCGACACCCCTAGTCCAGACTCCTCAAGAGCTCCCCGAACCAGGCTTCAATGACGATTTAGTCTAGCGCGCATATTGTCTTCGCATTGCAAGGCGGGTTCCTCCTCCAATACTTCATAGAAGGTTTTGAACACAAGGATAGTGTCCGCTCGCAAAACAAGTTCCACATAACCACCGAGAGAGAATAATTTTGCACGATCTGCCGACGATTCCGCGGGCGTGACATCACACCGCCAGCCTTTATATGAATCGCTTTTTACCGCTCCACCTTAGCCGCTTAGCGAGGCGTTTCTTGGCACGCCTTATCAAAGCATAGATCGTGCCCCCTTATTCCGGATTCTCATCAATACGGATGGGTAACCCATCCGCCATTGATTACGGCGCTTGGGAGATAAGCTTAGTTTTACCAGTTGGTGGGGACGATAACTTCGTCTGCCCATATATGGGGATAAGGATCCACCTTTTCACCCACGCCTTCTTCCTCCTTTGCTCATCCATTTCACACTCGAGCCTCAGCTACCAAGTCCGCACATCCCACCTCAACCTTCTCCAACCATGTCGAGCGGGAGGCAGGTGGATGGCCTCCTCACGGAGGGGCACATCACAAGACTGCGGGAGGCCGGATACTTGTCCGCGACATCGCAAGACAAGCGCCTGACGCGGGCAGCTTATTCCAACCCCTGTGCCCCATGAGAGGGTGGTTTTCCCCCACTTCCTCCCGCTGGACTAGGTTTTCCACTTCACCCATTTGTCCGGGGGCTCATGTTCTACTACGGCTGGACTTCCACGACCGCCCGAATTTCATCCTCAACATCTCGGCATTTATCGCGTGCGAGGCCTTCCTGCATCCAGCCCCACTTCGCTTATGGCTGAAGATCTTCAACGTCCGCCAAGGTAGTGGGCGGCCGTCAAGCGAGGCGGAGGCGCCATGGTTGGCAAGATGGCCAAAGTCCTATGGCTCGAGGGCGCCAGGAGACAATAAAGGTGGCATCGGGTGGTTCTACATCACCGAGCCACCACCTGAATGGGTGGCGGCCCGAATTCAGATCTGGCTTCCCCACGGCTCGCTCATGGAAAGAGACGGCCGACGGGGGAATTCGGAAGAGCTATCCCGACCTGCATGCGTCCAAACCGTGGACAAGAATCAGGCTTGTCGACGTAATCCGTGATGCTCATCCGGATTCTCCCATGCCAACAACGGGCCTTTAACTTGTGGGAGTTTGATCCGCACAACACCGGTTCTGAGCCGCTCTTCGACACTACGCACGTAAGATGCCTCGGAAGGTGCTGTTCAAGGGCGCTGAAGCCCCAAAGATCCGCTAACAAAGATCGCGATACAGCTCGCGCGCCCAGCCGGCGAGGTAAGTTATTTTACCTTTACGGGACTCTTTTTCATAGATTGACTCTGTGGGATCTAAAACTCCCTAACTTGACAGATCGGTGAAGACGCCCGGACAGATTAACTGTCCGCTCCTTTGCGGAAGACCGGAGGACGCTGATTGACGGGCTGCTGGGTCGCACCCCATGTGGTGCGGAGAAGAAGGCCACGGAACTCAAGGAGCTCCGACGCCAGGCCAGCGATTCAAGCGTAATCTTCCCGAGGACGAGGAGGAGGAAAGAAGCTTCTCCCCAATGGGGAGGAGAGGAAAAGAAGGCGCCCTAACCGGGAGGCGGAGGGTCCAAGAAGGAAGAACCTTCCTCCGATTTCTCCACCAACGCCGACGACGACGAGGAGGATTGGCCTACAAGGGCCAAGCCCTCGGCGAGATCGTAAGTGTCCGGATACCCATGGTTTTTATTATTGCAGAGTGTTCTCTAATGTCGAACAATCATGCAGCCCGCCTAAGGGCGAAGTTCGCCATTCATCGAAGCGGGTCCTCGGCACGCGGAAATGGAGAGTACTTCGCTCACCGCCTCACCATGCTGCGGACGACACCGAGGTGGTGCCTCAAGGGGCCTGGTCAAGAGGAGGTGGCGAGGAGGAGCCACAAGGCAACCTCCCGACTCAGCGGGGGGAAAGACCTCAGGCTCTAAGTCCACCTCGTCCGACTCCATGCCGAACTTCGCTGGTTCGAGTCCGCCGATTCTTCGCAAGAAGGAAGACGCCGTGTCCTCCGGCCCAACCGAGGCACCGGATAGCATCGAGGCGCACGGCGCTCTTCATCGAGGAGGAGCACCGACTGTGATGAGTGCGGTGATCCGATGTTCAGTCCGCCAAGAGGATCGACCAAGCCCGTACTCAGCCTTCTAACAAGCTTTGAGGTAAGTTTAGAATATGTAAAATATTACCGTGAGACAAGAGTTCCCGATGCTTAGTTCGGTGTTCGGAAAGAAAAGCCGACTAAGGATCTAAAAGATATACGCGGAGTCTAATATAAGTATGTCAATATGGGAATGCAGGTGCCGCTTACTTCGACGCATCGGGACGCCGAGGTCAATGCATTGAAGCAACTCGAGCGTCCGAGAACGAGCCGACAAGCCAAGAAGCAGCTCGAGGACAAGGAAGGTAAGTAATACCTATTAAAGAAATACCTTATAGAAAAGGTTTGGTTGCAAAAATAACAGGAATAACTTGGGTACTATAGAGGCCACGAACGGTTGGCGACCAAGGAAGCGGTGTGTCGTGGGTCGAAACAAAGCGGCTGCGGAACGCACCGAGCGAGAGAAGGGGGGGTGGGCGCAGCTAGCTAAGGTACGGCAAGAGCTCCAAGCTCTCGTGAAAAAACACAAGAGTTTGGAGCGTGACTCGAAGACTCGAGAGTCCGAGCTTGCCTCGCTCTTGAGAGTGCCAAAGCTAAGGCCGAGGCCCAAAAAGCCCTCCATGAAATTGAGTCGTTAAAGAAGATAGCGGCGGTAAGGCATTCTTTATGCAAAGCAAGCATGTGAAAGTGAATTACCTATTACTTACCCAGATTCTGAGCTCTCCAGAGCATTCGCAGATTTGCCCCTGTAGTGTGTCCATGCCGCATTCTACCGCCAAGGAGGGAGCTCGGAAAGGTGTTCTGGTCTCGATAGCCGAGGTCAACATCCGGTGCCCTCGAGCGACCAGCTGAGGCAGCTGGTCGAGCTCCACAAGGTCGCCGAACAGGCCATGAAGGGCCTTATAGCTGCTATGGCCATTGGAGGCCATGCCCGGAGCTACTTCGGCTTGGTGCAGTGGTGGATGCCTGTCCACGGATTGAAGTCACTGCCCGCCGCATTGAAGGTGTCCGTGGGCCCTTGCCCTGCTAAAGTGCATCGGGGCAAGCTGGATGCGGAGAAGCTTGTGACGGACGGGCCATCAAGGGCCATGAGCATCGCACACCCAAATGTACTATGAGGGCCTCAAGGGTGCCCCAATAGCGGATGAGTGCTCCAAAGATGTAATTTTGAATAGCTCATTTGTTATCCCATACGCGAAAACTTGTTCATATGCGCTTAAGCAACGCTTGTTAATTTAAAATATTACCTTCAGGCGCCGCTTATCAAATTTGAGAGATGGCAAGTCGTTGGTCAGCCCCCATGCCACGAGTGCTGGGGTGTTCGGGATAAACTTGAGCACTCTTGTTCCCATTCTTGGGTCCATCTAGGAGGCGCCAACACAACGTAACAAGGCAACCGGACTTATAATGCTTGAACACTCTCACTTAGCCATAGAATTCTATAATTTTAAATTTCGTAAGCCCCTAGTATTCGAAGACAGTTCGGGCGCTATCCACGCCTTTGGCGACACCCGTTCCTCGCCTAAGCGCATAAGTCTTTAGGGACCAAACCTCTCGAACAGCGCATCGCTCTCGCCTCTATCATGACGGGCAGTTTTAGCTTTCTCATCGAGGTGCTCGACCAGCTCAACTGGGGCACAATCGCAGTGGTTCTCGGTGCTACCTTAGCCGATATAACGGAACGAAGGTACCAAAACACGAGCCGGGCAAACCCAACTATTGACCCAAGACATGATTCGAGCCGATCATATAATGCTATAAGTTTGGGGTGCCGACTTGTGAAAGTGTTCGGACTTATCACACAATAATTTTGGGATACTTGGCCCCGGTGTATTGGCCACTAAAGTGTACGGTTGCAACATGTCGTGAAATGAACATATGTATAGATAAAGGAAGTAGAGCAATAATAAGCAAAAGCTATGTATTGTTTATTCAAAAGGTATCGAATGAAAGCGTAACGATACAAATAGGATAAGCAAGGGATGGGACTATCTAACATGTCCCTCCGTGGGTAAGTCATGGATGGTATGTAAAATGATATAATGCTCGTAATAGAGACCACCAACACTTCGACGTGGCTTATCGCCCCTCGGCTGTTGCATCGTGAGTTCGCAATTTAGTGCCGGACAGACTTCAAAGATCGAGTCCTGAAAGTAAGGAAAAGGAAAAAAAGGAAAAAGGAAAAGAATGACACAATCGAGCCTCCGGTGCGGTCGAGCCGCATTCTTGGCTTGTCGTGGTCTTGCCCCTCCCCATATGCCCATGGTATCTCCAGAGCGTAATTATGTATGCGAATACTAGCTTCGCACTCGGAGGGTGGGCTGGGGCCGGATTGCTAGCGTGCTTGAATCGTGCCAGCGGTCTTGTTGTAGGTTACCCGGCGCTGCTGATGTTGTCCGGACGCTTAATGGCCGGACTCGAGAGTTGCTGTGAGAGGTGCTTTGTACCACCGGCAGCGCCGTGGTGCTCCTCCGCTCGAGAGCGCTCGGTGTCCATTGACCGTGATTACCCTCGAGGGCCTCGGCATCTTGAGCTTGAGGTATGCGAGAAAGGCACCGCATTGAACTTTGCAATGCGGTTCGTCCGAGCAAAGGCATGATAGCCGCCATGAATGGGACGATGTCAAGATTAACTCTTCGCCGAAGTTATCCGGGATCCGAAGACCACTTGAGTGTAACCGAGCCTGCATAACCGGCCTCTACACTCGTATGACGCCTTTAAAGGTCGCCTTTGTAGGTTTAATCCTTGAGGGTCTATGCCCATTTTGCACACGTATCCTCGATAAAGCAGGTTCAGGTTGCCGCCGCCCATCGTGACTTTGTTAGGTGAAATCGCCGATAATTGGGTCAAGAACCAATGCGCGAAACCGCCGTGACGGATGCTAGTGGGTGGTCCATTCGATCGGGGTGATCGGGCAGAAGACCATGGGTTGAACTGGGCGATCGCTCCATCACATATACGCCCTTAGTGCACGCTCGCCTCCCTTTGGGTATATGGGTTATGATATCATGTTCACCGTCCTGACTTGTGTGGGAAAACCTTCGTCCTCTATTGTTCGGCGGCCGGGCTCTTCCTCGTCATCGCTATGCCCCCTTGTCATTGAGTTCGCACTTAACTTGCTCGCTTGTTGAACACCCAACACCTCGCTGGTATGATTTGGTTTTTCGGGTGCCATGTATGCACGCGATCGAGTATTCGGTCCGTTGGACCCCGGTATTTCTTTTGAATGGCTTCTTCCGCTGACCGGGTTTAGAGCCTGAACCGCATTGACGGCCGATCTTCAGCGTTATCGCCAGCACGCGGCGCTTGTTCTGCGACGCCACCTGCCATTGCTGTCCTTGGTATCCGAACTATCGTGATGTTTGGCTGTTGTTGCTTCGAGCTAGCTAGCTTGTCCTCTCCCGCACAAAAGCGGTCATGAGTGTTGTGAGGGCTGCCATGGATTTTGGCTTTTCCTCGTCCTAGGTGCCGCAAGCCACTGTCATGGATGTTATGTTTGAAGGCTGCAAGGGCCTCTCGTGATCCGGACAATCGATGAATTGATTTTTCTTTGTTAGGAACCGTCCGTAATTGTCCGCCGATTCTTCGGGCTGCTGGATTATGTGGCTACATCACGTCGGTGGTCGTGACATATGTGCCCGGAAGTTATCAAGGAATGCGCTTCCAGGTCCTCCCAACAACCAATTGATTCTCGGCAAGCTGTTGAGCCAATGCCGAGTGGTCCTTTGCCTTGAGGGGAGGTATTTGATGGCATGTAGATATTCACCGCGGCCATGTGGATATGGAGGAGATAGTCCTCGATCCGCATCGCAGGATCTGTGGTACCATAGTATGATTCGATGTTTACGGTTTGAAGCCCTCGTGGATTTGATGATCCATTACTTCATCCGGAAGCATAGTGGGTGTGCGCCTCAGACATATATTCACACGTGAGCTCATATGAGCTTTTTCACGTGTTCGGCCCCCGGGTTTGCTGTATCCGCGCGACAAGAATCATCCCGCCGCTATGTTCCACGCCGATCCGTAGATCGATCTTGTATGTTTCTTCATCTCCAATATATCTCGCAAGTCCGCGCGCTTTTCCCATGCTCTTGGTAGTTTTTGAGCGGCCGGGTGTGGCTTGAGCGAGGGCCGAGAGGCTGTCATGCCACGGGTGGCCGGGTCTCGCCATGTCAATGCGCCGATGACTTGGGTGCTTCTCCTCGACGAGGCAACGGCCTGCTTTGAGGTAGCTTTTTGAGGGCGCCGAGTTCATACTCTTCGCTGCAAGGACTTCAACCATCCGCTCACCAGCAGTTCTTCGCCTCTGGCTGTTGTCGCTTGAGGCTGTTTGTCGTGGCTATAAGCCCGCGCTTGAAACGCTCGTTCGGGCGGATCTCGTGCACGACAAATTGCTGTCCGCCGAGGCTTGCCTCATCTTCGGAGAGCACGTAATTATCGCCCTCGACTTCTTTCGCCAAGACCGCCATGCGGATTTGCTTCTCCCTCCTCCCGCGCCGAGTCCCGCTGGAGGGGGTTGTCTTCGCACTGTCCGGGTGTTATTATCTCCTGCATCGAATCACCGCTTTTGCCGTATGATTAGAGCGGCGCCACCGACGCCGGGCGCCGTTGCTTTTTGAGGGTCATCCGTTGTTCCATCGCCGCTCCCATCTTTTGGGATGTCCACCATGTATATGTCGATGACGAGGTGGCCTTCCGCCCTGTAGGCGCTGGTCTTGGTCGCCTCCAAGATCGCCGCCCATACCGCCGATGTCTCGTGAGTCGAAGTCTGGCATGTCGGTTAAATCATCGACAAGGGCTACAAAGTGGGTGGTGGGTGGGCGCGAATTTCTTCGTCAGACGATCCCAACCTTCCCGTCCGTAGTCCGCCAGGGCCTCCGGATAAAGAGAGAGACTTTAGTGATTCCAGATGTCGCCAAAGGCCAGTGCCGAAGATGTCCGCTGGCAAGAACTCCATGATCGGCGCCCAATCGGATTCGACAAGGGGGCACGGAGGGTTCGTGAGTCCGAGAGGAGTCCGCACCCAGAGTTGAGGTCTTCGCAGCGACAGGGATGGAGTTCGCTCAATCGTCAGAGATGGAGGCCCTCGAGGCGTGTCCAACCACTCGCCCTCGATCGGGGAATCCGCCCGATTATGGTCGGAGGCATGGTGCGCCTCCTGGCACGGTTCGCCGCAGAGCTAGATCATGCCCATCGAGACAAGGCGGCATGTTACATGGCTCAATCCGCCGAAGATCAAGTCTCCGCGGATATCGGGCCGATAGTTCAAACTTCCAAATCTGACCGATATAGCGAAGCTGATTCGCTCCGATGGCTGCTTAATTGGCCTGCAGGCAAAGCTGCGTATCACGAAGATCTGTCCGGGAGAAAAGTCTCACCCCGACCGCTGTTGATGATCGGCGAGCCATCGGGCCTATCGGTGACGCATACAGTAGAACTCTCAATGAAAGCACCAATGTCGGTGTCAAACCGCGGATCTCGGTAGGGGGTCCCGAATCAGGCGCTCAGGCGGATGGTAACAGAAGACAAGTGACACGATGTTTTACCCAGGTTCGCCCTCTCGATGGAGGTAATACCCTACCCTGCTTGATTAATATTGATGATATGGGTAGTACAAGAGTAGATCTACCACGAGATCAAGGTATAAACCCTAGAAGCTAGCCTATGGTATGATAGTTGTTACGGACTAAAACCCTCCGATTTATATAGACACCGGATAGGTTAGGGTTACATGAAATGCCATAAATGGTAGGAGATCTACATATCCAGACGCCAAGCTTGCCTTCCACGCCAAGGAAAGTCCCATCCGACATGGACGAAGTCTTCAATCTTGTATTCATAGTCTTGGAGTCCGCCGTGACGATAGTCCGCTATCCGACACCCCTAGTCCGACTCCTCAACCGCCTAAGACCTCAAGACCATGATCTCAAAGCGGGGAAGAAATTCACGAGGGTCCTGTGCCGGAGGTGCCTCGGCCGCACAAAGGCTCTCAAGGATCAGCCTCCAACGAGCCGTAAGTAGAGAGGGAGTTTTAAATAAGAGACATCCCTATTCTATTCCTCGAAAGATAACTGAATTTTTACCTTGTAGTTTGATCTCAGCTTCTTCTTAGCGTAGCGCTCATCTTCGTGGGGATCTTCGTCCGAGATGATGGAGAGCGAACGCCCCTCGCTGCATCAGCCTTTGTGAGGCGCGAGCTCGAGGTGTCGCCACGGAGGGTTTCTCCAATCCAGCAGGCCGGAAAGCAGCCGTGATATTCTCAGCTTCTCCCGGTCCAGCCTTCAAAAGGCCATCGGACGAGTCCGACACCGCTCCGTGCACGGCCGGAGGAGCTGAACGATCTGCTCAAAGTAGCGTTATTCACAAGAACACCGTGCATTGATGGGCACGGTGATTGAAAGGATTTCATCCGCGGAGAGTGGCTTTGCACGAGGCCTTCAGAGTTTATCGACAGGTTTTGAGGTACGGAAATGATGTACCTTTTGACAGCCCGTATATAAAAGATGCGCCAGATAGATAGTAGTCCCCGAGACTGCGTGCTTGTCAAAATGACGGCGCACCGAGGATCATAGTCCTGTATAACATGTCGTCGCTCCTACGAGGTTACGGCGTCCGTGGCTAGCCGGACTTATGAATTTGCCGAGCTAAAGCGGCAACTTGACGTGGCAGATGTCGACATCGCGCTTGTTGACAAGCCGCTTGACGAGTCACAAGGTATGCAATATCTCCGCTGACACCTGGTAAGGGGCCCGATGCTGTTTTACAACATGTATGTTGATGCGACGGTGCCGCTGCCATGGAGAACCTTTTCGCGGAACTCGCCGAGCCAAGGAGCAGGCTGTAAAAGTGACGCGTTGCTTTAAAGGCGGCCGGAGCTGAAAGTCAACAGCTGCTCATCGCCAAGCAGGAAGGAAATGGGCGAGATGGCTGTGGAAGTTGATGCTGCCGATCGCCCAAGCTTTTGAAAAGAAGATCGGCGGAACAAAAGTACGGAGAAGGCCACTACCGAGGCCAAGGATGCTCGCCTACACAATGAGAGCCAAGAAGTGAGCTACGTCAGTCGGAGATATCGCGCCGAAAGCCTTTATGTGCGGATGAAGTTTGGGGATCCTAAATATGCTCGCTGACCGGCTGTGGAGTGCGGCGGATACTTATCAGACTTGGCGTTAGTATGCGGACGCGCTTAACACTTCCGACATCAACAGGATCACGAAGTGGAAAGCTGGTCGCAGCCCATTAATCCGTAGCCCACTTCCATTAACCCAGCATTTGGCAATGGGCGGAGCTGAATAGGTTATCCGGACTCGCCATGAAGGATGTCGAGTCATCTGTCCGGAAAGGCCCGAGCCAAGAGTTATTTTGGTTTGGTGCAGCAGTTCCTTGGTGCGGTGCCGCATATCAATGCAATGAAGAGGTCAGCATGCATAGAGGGTGCATGGATGGCTCTTGCCCATGTCAAGACATACTGGGCGGAGATGAAGGCCACCGACGCTGCATCCCAAGATTCGACGGGAGCCGAGTACCGCCGAGCACTATTTTCAGAAGTTCTCGCAGGCGCTTTGTTTAATAGAGACGCAAGCTCAAGGATATCATGTTCGAATAACATGTATTATTGTAAAACAATTTTGATGGAATATAAAAGCTTTTTATACTTGTGCATGCAAGAATTAAATACCTCCCGCGGCCGTTAATGTATATGTGTATATAACTGAAGATGGCAGTCTTGGCTTCAAATTTCACGCATATAATGTGGGGGTGTTCGCAGAAGGCGATTTTCACACTTGATCCAACGCCTGGTCCTATAAAGGAGGTGATAGCAGCCAACTAGGAAACCAGACTATAATGCTTTATCACTTTCACTTAGCCATAGTAGTTTGACAGTGGGGCTACTATATAGCTCTAGCACCGCACCGCCTCGAATTCGAGGCGCTGCGGTGTTCGACCAGAAACGGTCTTCGTTAATGCGAGGAATCCTAAAGATCCGGATGGGTCATCGAGTGGTTGACCAGTCTCATGCTATATCATGACAGTTAGTTTTCAGCTTTCACCGAGGTGCTCGCCCGGCCGAACCGCACAATCGCAGAGTTTTCCCTGGTGCCCCTTTAGCCGATAGAGCGGAATAAGGCAGCAAACACAGAGCTGAAAACCCAACATTTGACCAAAGACATGATCCGAGCTGATGCATATAAGGCCAAATCGCGACGCCAACACTCCCTAAGGTATTTGGTTCTTTATGAAAACGGGCTGAACAACGCCTCTAGTAATAAGCCCTCGGGTCTGTGTATCAGCGAAGACGCGGGCTAATGCCAACACGCCAGCCTCCACCTCGGTTATAGCAAGAAACCGGGATGTGTATCAACTAGAGACAGAAAAAGGTTTACGCAGGGTCTTAATATGAAGAGAATCCTTGAACGGGTCCCTACCGCATCGCCTCGCTACCGTTCCCGTTGTGCCGCATCCTCGACGGGCGTGTAGCATGTTCATCTGTAAAAGAGAGGAACTTAGTTTTAAAATATCGCAAAATGTATGCTATATTAAATAAACAAAGTACAATTTAAAAATGAATAAAATTGAGCTTTATTGTCTCTTGTGTACATGCGCTGAGCCCCTTGAACGGGGTATGCGGCTAGTAAGCCTCATATGTTTGCGGACTGCCTAGCCATGTCCGGGTCCTGAACGACTGTTTGGGTGCTTTGATTAGTGAAGCCGGTTTAGTGTGTGGCTGTTAAGGCAGCCGCACAATCTTCCATCGAGAACAACACTGATATTTTTCACGAGAGAATGCCTCGGACGGGCATTTTAAGTATAAGGATGCATAATGCGGTATAAAGCGTAGGAAGCTTCAAGGTCTCCAAGAGTGCTTGATAGCTACTTGTAAATGGGGCGATGTGAAGGTTAGCTTTTCACAAGCGGGAGTTATCGGTGAGCCGAACATAACTTCTAGCAGGAGAGAGCCCGCATAATGGGCATCCGGGCCTCATGCACCCTTGAAAGGAAGTGTTGCTATGGCGAATTGTTGTTGGGTCTATCCTCATTTTGCGGATTGTGTCCCATATAGCAGGTTTAAATCATTGTCGCCATTCATTAGGACTTGTGTAAAGTGGAGTCCGTCAATTATCGGATCTAATACCAAGGCAGTCCAGCCTGCATTCCTACTTCTAGAGTAATTGATGGTCGAAGGTGATTGGTTTTAACAACCAAAGGCGGGACTCCTCGGATAGGCCGTATGGCGCGTATCTCTATGGGCGCCACTCTATTTCCTCCCTTGTCACGGAAGTGAATTTACCTTGACTTCTTGTGGGAAATTTTTTGTTTTCCAAGTGCTCGCTAGGGTTCGCCATCGCCCCTCACTTGGTGTGTCGAGCCCTTGTGTTCGGGCGTTGAGTTTGCCGGATTGCTTGAAGACCCAACAATCTCGTATGGTTTGCAGTGCTTCCGAGTACTGTGGATTTCATGTCTTGTCCAAGATTTTGTTTAGGTTAGATAGCTCGCCCCTCGTTATCCTTGAGGGGCAGCTTTTTCTGATTCTCGCCGAGCTTTTGAATCCGGGCGTTGACCGTCATGCTCTTCAGCTGTTTCCTTGGTCCGCGCCGTCCTTGCCGCGTCATGTTTCCTCGCTTCCATCCCTAACTTCGATGTACTTGTCGCTGGTATCAGATCTTGCCAACCAGCTATCCTCTCTCGCACAAAGCGGGTCATGAGGCTTGTTAATGCGGCCATTGTTCTTGGTTTTTCTTGCCGAGGTTCGCGAGCCATTCATCTCGGACGCTGTGTTTGAAAGCTAAGGCTTCAAGGCCCGGACAATGACTATTATTTGGTTCTTTTTAGTTAGAATCTGTTCTAGAATTTCCGAGCTGATTCTCCGGTTGTTGAGTTATGTGACTTAAATCGCCTGCGATCCGGAGGTCGGACATAGGTCCCTTGAAAATTTGCCGAAGCATCCTCGAGCTCTTCCCAACTTCCAATGGTGTTTTCGAAGGCTTTTAAGCCAATGCCGACTGGCCTTTGACCTTTGAGGGGTAACTATTTTATAGCGTGGAGGTCATCTCCTCTAGCCATGTGTATGTGGAGGATGTAATCCTCAATCCGCACTGTGGTCTCGTTGTTCCGTCAGATGCCTCTATGTTTACGGGCTTGAATCTCACTGGAAATTATGATCCAGACCTCATCGGTGAAACATAGGGGTGTGCCGCACACCTATATCCGGGCGTACTCCATGATATTCGGATATTTGATGTGTTGCATTGCTTACTAGAGCTTTCTTTCTGGCCCATAGATAGATCCGCTGGCCATCTTTTGATGTAACTTCAGCGGATCGCGTCGGCTTGTGCGGGCGCCCTTTGCCGCACTATGTTGGCCATGGTGTTGTTTGTTCGATCGGGTGGTTTTATTTTTCATTATGGAGGTTTCAGGCCTCATCATCAAATTCGCAGTATTTTCGCCTGATAGCTTCCTTGTGTGGCGACGCCGACGTGGTTCTGGCAGTGTTGAGTACTTTGCTCCATCTAATTCGAGTGCATCTTCCGCTGTTTTGAGCTTCCGCTTTGCTTTTTTCAGTTACGCTGGCGACGCAGCCCTTTTTGGAGGTTCTTCGCTCCAAAGAACTTGTCCGTGTAAGGTCGCTGACTGTTGTCTTTGCCGGGACGGGTTGTTTATCCAAGTTGCCCTGCTCGGACGGTTGCTCGATGGCATGTTCGTCGTCTCGGTTCTTCGCTTCATGGCTGGGTCCTATGGCTGATTTCTGCTGAGGTGGGTTTGGAGCGGCGCTTATGCCGCCGCTTTGATTTTCGAGGGAACGATCCTCGGCATGCCCCTTTGTTCCTCGTTTCCTTTTAGGTGTATCCACCATGTATACAGGCAGAGATGGGGGGTTGTCCAAAGGCCTATAGGTGCTGGTTCCTCTTCGCCTACATCGTCATTCATACCATCGATGTCTTCGTAGTCGTCGGCATGTCGGTTAAATCATCGACAAGGCTACAAAGTGTGGTGGGTGGGCTTGAATTTCTTCATCGTCCGATCCCAACCTTGTCGACCATAATCC
>JAHIAM010006551.1:0-109500 GCA_021605205.1 Aegilops longissima | reverse complement strand
GCCGGCTCTTCCGATAAAGAGGGCTACTTTAGTGAATTCAGATGTCGCCGGGCGTAGTGCTCGAAAGATGTCCGCGGCGATGAACTCCATGATCGCGCCAATCGGATTCGATTGATGGGGCGCTGGAGGTTCGGAGTCCCAGAAAAGTCCGCACCTTGGAGTCACGAGCCCGGAAGGACAAGGTTGGTGTTCGCCTGATCGCAGAGATTGCAGCCCCGAGGTGGTGCTCCAGCCACCCATCCTCGACATGCCAGCTGGCCCGGAAGTTAGAGGTCGGAGGACACCGGTGCGGCCTCCGTGGCACCGCTCGCAGCGAAAGCCAGATCGCCCATCGCGACAAGCAGGCGCCGCTTGGCTGTCGAACCCGTCAAGATCAAGTCTCCGCGGATGTCACCGTAGTTAAATCTCCAAATCTGACTGATGGCCAGGGGCGAAGCTGATCTGCTCCAGATGGCTGTTTAATTGGCCCGCAGTAAAGCCGCCGAATACGAAGATCTGTCCGGAGAAAATCTCACCGACCGCTGCCGTTGTTGATGATCGAGGAGCCATCGGGCCTAAAGATGACGCATACGTAGGAACTCTCAATGAAAGCACCAATGTCGGTGTCAAACCGTGAATCTCGGTAGGGGTTCCCGAACTGCAAGGCCTAGGCGGATGGTAACAGAGACAAGGACACGATGCTTTTACCCAGGTTCGCCCTCTCGATGGAGGTAAAAACCTACTCCTACTTGATTAATATTGATGATATGGGTAGTACAAGAGTAGATCTACCACGAGATCGAGAGGCTAAACCCTAGAAGCTAGCCTATGGTATGATTGTTGTTCGGCCCCAGGACTAAAAACCTCCCGGCTATATAGACACCAGAGAGGGCTAGGGTTACACGTAGTCGGTTACAATGGGAGGAGATCTACATATCCAGACGCCAAGCTTGCCTTCCACGCCAAGGAAAGTCCCATCCGGACACGGACGAAGTCTTCAATCTTGTGTCTTCATAGTCCGGAGTCCGCCAAAGGTTATAGTCCGCCATCCGGACACCCCTAATCCAGACTCCCGGTCCTCTCCAGAGGGGTTGCACAAGCTCTCTCCCATGTGGGAGGGCCTGCTCAAGGTTGTTCTATGTTTCTGCCCGCCCCGCGCATGGAGACCTGTGAGGTTACCCATCCTGCGCTGGAGTATCTAACACCGAGATTCTACCCCGAGAAAGGCCCGTGCCCGTGAAGAAGGCCACGCCTGTGAAGCCGCTGATTTTGGGAAAGGTCTGTGCTCGTGAAGAAGGCTAATGCCTATGAAGCCGCTTGCATTTGGAAAAGGCCCGATGCTCGTGGAAGAAGGCCAATGCCTGTGAAGCCGCGATTTTGGGAAAGGTCCTGCTCGTGAAGAATGCCAATGCCTGCAGGCTCGCATTTCTGGGAAAGGCCCGTGCTCTGGAAGAAGGCGATGCTCGGAAGCTCGCCGCCCGTGACACTCTCACGTACAATGAGTGGGCTGTACACGCCTGAGTCTCCGGAGTGCCGCCGCCCGGGAGCCTCCCGCCCCGCCCAAAGGCAGACTTAGCTTCGCTACGGTGAGAAGACGTCAAGACTAGACTAGCCGGACGCGCTTTTTCATTTGCTTTATGCAGCTTGGCTTGTCCATTCCTATCAAGTTTTATTGAGCTGTTGCAGCCGGGCTTGTGACTCTTGCCTTTTTTTACTCGGGTTGCCTTGTTTTCGCAAGTCTGCGAGGGGGGTACGAGGGCACCTCGCGATCGCTTTCGCCTCGGGCATTTGAGGTCTTCCCATCCAAGTCAGCTGGGAGCACCTCCCACCAGTGCCCCACGGGCATCGCGACGAAAGCACAAGACTGGTCGGTCATGAGACATGCGATCGAGACCCAAAGCTACCCTCCCGACTAATCCTTGCAGACATAAAGCGACGAGAGGCTTCGCCTCGGAGGCTAAGACCAAGGGCGCCCACCTCTCCGCAGCTAAGAACCTCTTCGACGAGCCATGGGGGTGGCAAGTACGGGTGTCGAGTAAATGACCACGTAGCCCAGCCGGCCTCCTCGGCGTCTGAAAATTACGAAACGATCAAGCCCTCGAGCATCCAAGACACGAGCCCTTCCCCTTGGTCGTCGCTCTCGTGCCGGCTACGGAGGCGTGCCCAGCCCTAAACCCACGTGGAGGAAGATAAGGGTTCGACTGGGGCCGCCCAAGGACGTGTCTTGTTGCAGGCCCGCATTCAAGATCTCCCCAGAAGAGACATCAACCTGGTCAGAAGTGACGCAGGTCATGTTGATTCGCCGACTTTGCCTCGCAAACGCCGCCTCCTCCGCCTGTGGAGTTTAACTCCGAGGGACCACGAGCCTCCAACACTTTACGGGTGCCAAGCCCATGGAGATGTACAAATTGTTCTTCGATCACAAGCAATGTGTCCGGATTCACCGAGGACGCAGGTCTGAGCTGCAATCGCGCGGATACTCAAGTAAGTAGCCATACCCGGACACGCTCATCCGTGATATTCATCATAAAATTGCCCTTAAAAGAGCTGTCCCTTAAACATGAGTGGATAGCTAAAGCAAAGCTCATCGTGTCCGCCCCTCCCCGAGACCACGCCGGATCCCGTGTTAACCAGATGTCGGAGGCTGCGCCTTTGGAAGAAGGCGAAGGGGGGGAACAAGGAAGCTACCGTGGATCACCAAAGGAGGCTTATCAGAAAGGAGGAATCGCAGAATCCTCCATCCAGGGAAAGAAGAGGACCGCTGTCGGTGTCAAACCGCGGATCTCGGTAGGGGGTCCCGAACTGCATGCCTAGGCGGATGGTAACAGGAGACAAGGGACACGATAGTTTTACCTGTGTTCGGCCCTCTCGATGGAGGTAATACCTTACCCTGCTTGATTAATATTGATGATATGGGTAGTACAAGAGTAGATCTACCACGAGATCAAGGAGGCTAAACCTTAGAAGCTAGCCTATGGTATGATTGTTGTTCGTCCCATTTGACTAAAACCCTCCGGCTTATATAGACACCGGATAGGTTAGGGTTACATGAGTCGGTTACAATGGTAGGAGATCTACATATCCAGATCGCTAAGCTTGCCTTCCACGCCAAGGAAAGTCCCATCCGGACACGGGACGTAAGTCTTCAATCTTGTATCTTCATAGTCTTGGAGTCCGCCGTGACGATGATAGTTCGGCTATCCGACACCCCTAGTCCGAGACTCCTCAAGAGTCCCTCGAACCAGGCTTCAATGACGACGTAGTCTAGCGCGATATTGTCTTCGCATTGCAAGGCGGGTTCCTCCTCCGAATACTTCATAGAAGGTTTTGAACACAAGGATAGTGTCCGCTCTCGCAAAACAAGTTCCACATAACCACCGAGAGAGAATAATTTTGCACAGATCTGCCGACGATTCGCGGCGTGACATCACACCACGCCAGGCCTTTATATGAATCGCTTTTACTGCTCCACCTTAGCGCTGCTTAGCGAGGCGCTTCTTTGGCACGCCTTATCAAAGCATAGATCGTGGCCCCTTATTCCGGATTCTCATCAATACGGACGTGGGTAACCCATCCGCCGCCATTGATTACGGCGCTTGGGAGATAAGCGAGTTTTACCAGTGGTGGGGACGATAAGCTCGTCTCATCCATATAAGGGGATAAGGATCCACCTTTTCACCCACGCCTTCTTCCTCCTTTGCTCATCCATTCTCACAGACTCGAGCTCCAAATACCAAGTCCGACATCCCACCTCAACCTTCTCCAACCATGTCAGAGAGGAGGAGTGTGGATGGCCTCCTCCGCCACGGAGGGGCACATCACAAGATCCGGGAGGCCGGATATTTGTCCCACGACATCGCAAGACAGGCTGCCCGACGCGGGCAGCTCATTCCAACCCCGGCCCCATGAGAGGGTGGTGTTTCTCCCCACTTCCTCCGCTGGACTAGGTTTTCCACTTCACCCATTTGTCCGGGGCTCATGTTCTACTACGGCTCGACTTCCACGACCTGGCCCCGAATTTCATCCTCAACATCTCGGCTTTATCGCCATGTGCGAGGCCTTCCGTGATCCAGCCCCACTTCGCTTATGGCTGAAGATCTTCAACGTCCGCCGGGTAGTGGGCGGCCGTTGCGGAGTGCGGAGGCGCCATGGTTGGCAAGATGGCCAAAGTCCTATGGCTCGAGGGCGCCTTTGTGAGACAATAAAGGTGGCAATCGGGTGGTTCTACATCACCGAGCCACGCGACTCAATGGGTGGCGCGCCCGACCAGATTCGCTTCCCACACGCCTCGCCATGGAAAGAGACGGCCTGACGTGGGGAATTCGAAGAGCTATCCGACTCCAAACGCGTCCAAACCTGGTGGACAAGAATCTCAGGCTTGTCGACGTAATCCAGTGATGCTCATCCGCCGGATTCTCCCATGCCAACAACGGGCCTTTAACTTGTGGGAGTTTGATCCGCACAACACCGGTTCTGAGCCGCTCTTCGACACTACGCACGAAGATGCCCGAAGGTGCTGTTCAAGGGCTGGTTCTCAAAGATCCGCCAACAAAGATCGCGGATACAGCCTGCAAGCGCCCAGCCGGCGCAGGTAAGTTATTTTACCTTTACGGGACTCTTTTTCATAGATTGACTCTATGGGATCTAAAACTCCCTAATCTGACAGATCGGTCGAAGACGCCCTGACAGATTAACCGTCTGCCTTTTGCCGGAAGACCTGGAGGACGCCTGATTGATCTGGAAGAAGGGGCCCGCAGGCCCCATGTGGTGCCGAGAAGAAGGCCACGGAACTCAAGGAGCTCCCGACGCCAGGCCGCTCAGATTCTCAAGCGATCTTCTCCCGAGGACGAGGAGGAGGAAAAGAAGCTTTCCAGGCCGGGAGAGGAGAGGAAAGGAAGGCCGCCTAACCGGGAGGGGACGGAGGGTCCAAGAAGGAAGAACCTTCCTCCGGACTTTCTCCACCAACGCCGACGAACGACGAGGAGGATTGGCCAACAAGGGCCAAGCTCTCGGCGAGATCGTAAGTGTCCGTGATACCCATGGTTTTTATTATTGCAGAGTGTTCTCTAATGTCGAACAATCATGCAGCCCGCCCAAGGGCGAAGTTCGCTGATTCATCGAGCGGGTCCTGGGCACGCTGAAATGGAGAGTACTTTCTGCCTGACCGCCTCCCCGCCCCATGCTGCGGACGACACCGAGGTGGTGCCTCAGGGGGCCTGGTCAAGAGGAGGTGGCGCAGGAGGTGCCACAAGGCAACCTCCTGACTCCAGCGCTGGGGGAAAGGCCTCAGTTCTAAGTCCCACCTCGTCCCGACTCCATGCCGGAACTATCGCTGGTTCCAAGTCCGCCAGCTGATTCTTCGCAAGAGAGTAAGACGCCGTGTCCTCCGCCCAACCGAGGCACCGGATAGCGCATCGAGGCGCTAAACAGCGCTTCCATCAAGGAGGAGCACCGACTGTGATGATTGCGGTGATCCGACAGCTTCAGTCCGCCAAGAGCGGATCGACCAAGCCTGTACCAGCCTTCTAACAAGCTTTGAGGTAAGTTTAGAATATGTAAAATATTACCGTGACAGACAAGAGGTTCTGATTCTTAGTTCGTGTTCGGAAAGAAAAGCCGGACTAAGGATCTAAAAGATATACGCAGGAGTCTAACATAAGTATGTCAATATGGGAATGCAGGCCGCGCACGACTGCGCATGACCGAACGCCGAGGTCAATGCATTGAAAAGGAACCTCGAGCGGTCCGAGAACGAGCCTCCGACAAGCCAAGAAGCAGCTCGAGGACAAGGAAGGTAAGTAATACCTTATTAAAGAAATACCTTATAGAAAAGGTTTGGTTGCAAAAAATAACAGGAATAACTTGGGTACTATAGAGGCCACGAACGAGGTTGGCGACCCTGAAGGAAGCGGTGTCCGTGGGTCGAAACAAAGCTACGGCGGAACGCACCGAGCGAGAGAAGGGGAGGCGAGCTAGCTACAGAGCCGGCAGAGCTCCAAGCTCTCGTGAAAAACACAAGAGTTTGGAGCGTGACTCAAGACTCGAGAGTCCGAGCTTGCCTCGGCCTTGAGAGTGCCAAAGTTGCTAAGGCCGAGGCCCAAAAAGCCCTCCATGAAATTGAGTCGTTAAAGAAGATAGCTATGGTAAGGCATTCTTTATGCAAAGCAAGCATGTGAAAGTGAATTACCTATTACTTACCCGGATTCGAGCTCTCCAGAGCATTCGCAGATTTGCCTCGTGTGTGTCCGATGTGCCGCGATTCTACCGCGCCAAGGAGGGAGCTCGACGGAAAAGGTGTTCTGGTCTCAGATGCCGAGGTCAACATCCGGCAGCTCCGAGCGACCAGCTGAGGCAGCTGGTCGAGCTCCACAAGGTCGCCAACAGGCCATGAAGGGCCTTATAGCGCTGCTATGGCCATTGGAGGCCATGCCCGGAGCTACTGCTTTTGGTGCAGCGGCTGGTGGATGCCTCGTTCCACGGAAGTCACCGTTGCCCGCCTGCATTGAAGGTGTCCGTCAGCCCTTGCCCGTGCTAAAGTGCATCATGGGCAAGCTGGATGCGGAGAAGCTTGTGACGACGGGCCACCAAGGGCCAAGGAGCATCGCACACCCAAATGTACTATGAGGGCCTCCTCAAGGGTGCCCGCCGAATAGCGTATGAGTGCTCCAAAGATGTAATTTTTGAATAGGCTCGATTTGTTATCCTCATACGCTGAAAACTAGTTCATATGCGCTAAGCAACGCTTGTTAATTTAAAATATTACCTTTCAGGCGGCCGCTTATCAAATTTGAGAGATGGCAAGTCGTTGGTTTAGCCCCATGCCACGAGTGCTGGGTGTTCGATAAACTTGAGCACTCTTGTTCCCATTCTGGGTCCATCTAGGAGGCGCCAACACAACGTAACAAGGCAACCGGACTTATAATGCTTGAATACTCTCACTTAGCCATAGAATTCTATAATTTTAAATTTCAGCGAAGCCTAGTATTCGAAGACCAAGTTCGGGCGCTATCCACGCCATTTGGCCGACAATCGTTCCTCGCCTAAGCGTGCATAAGTCTTTAGGGACCCAAAAACTTCTCGAACAGCGATCGCTCGCTTCTATCATGACGGCCATTTTAGCTTTCCACCGAGGTGCTCAACCAGCTCAACTGGGCACAATCGTAGTGGTTCTCTCGGTGCTACCTTAGCCGATATAACGGAACGTAAGGTACCAAAACACGGAGCGGGCAAACCCAACTATTGACCCAAGACATGATTCGGAGCCGATTCATATAATGCTATAAGTTTGTGGTGCCGACTTGTAGAAAGTGTTCGGACTTATCACACCATAATTTTGGGATACTTAAGCCCTCGTGTATTGGCCGCACTAAAGTGTACGGTTGCAACATGTCGTGAAATGAACATATGTATAGATAAAGGAAGTAGAGCAATAATAAGCAAAAGCTATGTATTGTTTATTCAAAAGGTATCAGAATGAAAGCGTACGATACAAATAGTGCGAGAAGCAAGGGATGGACTATCTAACATGTCCTCTCCGTGTAAGTCATGGATGGTATAAAACAGGTATAATGCTCGTAATAGAGACCACCCAACACTCCGACGTGGCTTATCGCTTTCCTCGGGTTGTTGTATTGTGAGTTCGCAATTTAGTTTCATCGTGACTTCCGAAAGATCGAGTCCCGAAAGTAAGGAAAAGGAAAAAGGAAAAAGGAAAAGAATGACACAATCGGAGCCCTCCTCAGCGGTCGAGCCGCATTCTTGGCTTGTCGTGGTCTTGCCCCTCCCCATATGCCCATGGTATCTCCAGAGCGTAATTATGTATGCGTAATACTAGCTTCGCATTTCGCGAGGGCTGGGGTTAGCCGGATTGCTATGCGTGCTTGAATCGCGTGCCAGCGGTCTTGTTGTAGGTTACCCGGCGCTTTTGATGTTGTCCGGACATGCTTAGTGGCCGGACGAGAGTTGCGCGTGAGAGGTCGCTTTGTACCACCGCCAGAGCAGTCAGCCGCGGGCTCTCCGTCGGAGAGAGCGCTCGTGTTTCCATTGACCGTGATTACCTTGAGGGCCCGCATCTTGAGCTTGAGGTATGCGAAAGCGCGGCACCGCATTGAACTTTGCAATGCGGTTCGTCCCGAGCAAAGGCATGATAGCCGCCATGAATGGGACGATGTCGAAGATTAACTCTTCGCTTCGAAGTTATCCGGGATCCAAGACCACTTGAGTGTAACCGAGCCTGCATAACCGGCCTCTACACCCGTATGACGCCTTTAAAGGTCGCTCTTTGTAGGTTTAATCCTTGAGGGTCTATGCCCATTTTGCACATCAGATCCCGATAAAGCAGGTTCAGTTGCTGCCGCCGCCCATCGTGACTCTTGGTAGGTGAAATCACGATAATTGGTTCAAGAACCAATGCGGCGAAACCGCCGCGGACGGATGCTAGTGGGTGGTCCTTCGATCAAGGTGATCGGGCAGAAGACCATGGGTTGAACTTCGGGCGATCGCTCCATCACATATATCGCCCCTTAGTGCACGCTCGCCCCCTTTGGGTATAAGGGTTGCGATATCATGTTCACCGTCCGCACTTGTATGGGAAAACCCTTCTCGTCTCTTCTATTGTTCGGGCGTCGGGCTCTTCCTCGCCATCGCTATGCAGCCCCTTGTCATTGAGTTCGCACTTAACTTGCTCGCTTGTTGAACACCCAACAGTCCCCGCTGGTATGATTGGCTGGTTTTTCAGGGTGCGTATGTCGTGGCACAAGCGATCGAGTATTCGGTCCAAGTTGGACGGCCCCGGTATTTCTTTTGAATGGCTTCTTCCGCCGACCGGTTTAGAGCCTCAATCCGCATCGACGTTCGATCTTCAGTGTTATCGCCATGCATGCGGGCGCTTTGTTCTTGTTGCGACGCTGACCTGCCATTGCTGTCCTTGGTATCCGAACTATCGATGTTTGGCCAAGTTGTTGCTTCGAGCTAGCTAGTTGTCCTCTCCCACACAAAAGCGGTCATGAGTGTTGTGAGGGCTGCCATGGATTTTGGCTTTTCCTCGCCCTAGGTGCCGCAAGCCACCGTCATGGATGTTATGTTTGAAGGCTGCAAGGGCCTCTTGATCCGGACAATCCATGAATTGATTTTTCTTTGTTAGGAACCGTGTCTGAATTGTCTCGCCGATTCTTCCGCTGCTGGATTATGTGGCTAAGGTCATCGGCCTTCTGTGGTCGCACATATGTGCCCTCGGAAGTTATCATGGAATGCGCTTCCGTGTCCTCCCAACAACCAATTGATTCTCGGCCGGGCAAGCTGTTGAGCCAATGCCGAGTTGGTCCTTTAAGCTTGAGAGGGAGGTATTTGATGGCATGTAGATATTCACCGCGCCATGTGGATATGGAGGAGATAGTCCTCGATCCGCACCGGGCAGGATCTGTGGGTACCATAGTATGATTCGATGTTTACGGGTTTGAAGCCCTCAGGATTTGATGATCCATTACTTCATCCGTGGAAGCATAGTGGGTGTGCGGCGCCTCAGATCATTATATCACGACGTAGCTCATATGAGCTTTGTTCATCGTGGTTCGCCCCGCCGGTTTGTCGTGTATCCGGCGACAAAGAATCATCCCGCCGCTACGCCCACGCCGATCCGTAGATCGATCTTGTATGTTTTTCCTCATCCTCCAATATATCTCGCAAGTCCGGCGCGCTTTTCCCATGCCTTGGTAGTTTTTGAGCGCGCTGGGTGTGGCTTGAGCGGAGGGCTGAGAGGTTTTCGTCGTCAAGGCCTACGGGTGGCCGGGTCTGCCATGTCACAAGCGCCGATGACTTGGGTGCTTCCTCCTAATCGACGAGGCAACGCCTCGCTGCTTGAGGTAGCTTTTGAGGGCTGCTCGAAATTCATACTTCTTCGCTGCAAGGACTTCAGTCCATCCGGCTGCCAGCATGTCTTGGTCAGCTTAAGTCGTTGCTGCTTTTTTCTTGAGGCTGTTTGCCGTGGCTATAAGCCCGCGCTTGAAACGCCTTCTGTTCAAGCGGATCCTCGTGCACTACAAATTGGCTGTCAGCCGAGGCTTGCTTTCATCTTCGAGGGAGGCATGTAATTATCGCCCTCGACTTCTTCTTTTCGTCCAGACCGTCATGCGGATTTGATTTCTCCCTCCTCCCGCGCTTGAGTCCCGCTGGAGGGGTTGTCTTCGGCACTGTCCGGTGTTATTATCTCTCGCATCGAATCACCGCTTTTGCCGTATGGATTTAGAGCGGCGCTACCGACGCCGGGCTCTACAGGTTTTTTTTGAGGGGTCATCCTCCGTTGTTCCATCGCCGCTCCCATCTTTTGGGATGTCCACCATGTATATGTCGATGATCGAGGTGGCCTTCCAGCGTCTCCTCGTAGGCGCTGGTCTTGTCGCCTCCAAAGATCGCCACCCATACCGTCGATGTCTTCACAGAGTCGAAGTCTGCATGTCTGCTAAATCATCGACAAAGGGCTACAAAGTGGGGTGGTGGGTGGGCGCAATTTTCTTCGGGTGACGATCCCAACCTTCCGTCTGTAGTCCCGCCAGGGCTCTCCGGATAAAGAGAGAGACTTTAGTGACCACGATGTCGCCAAAGGGCGAAGTGCCGAAGATGTCCGCGGCAAGGAACTCCATGACTGGGCGCCCAATCGGATTCGATCAAGGCAGGGGGCACGGAGGGTTCAGAGTCCGGAGAGGAGTCCGCACCCAGGAGTTGAGGTCTTCGCAGCGACAGGGGCTGGAGTTCGCCTCAATCGTCAGAGAGATGGTAGCCCTCGAGGCGTGTCCAACCACTGCCCTCGATCGGGGAATCCGCCCGATTAAGGGCCTGAGCAGAAGCGGTGCGGCCTCTGTGGCACGGTTCGGCAGCAGAAGCTAGATCATGCCCATCGAGACAAGGCGGCATGTTAGCATGCGGCTCGAACTCCGTCAAGATCAAGTCTCCGCGGATATCGGGCCGAGATAGTTCAAACTTCCAAATCTGACTCCGATGGTTAGGGGCGAGCCGATTCGCTTCCGTATGGGCTGTTTAATTCGCCCGCAAAGGCAAAGCAGTATCACGAAGATCTCGGCCCGGAGAAAAGTCTCACCCTCGACCGCCGCTGTTGATGATCGGCGAGCCATCGGCCCATCGGTGACGGCTACAGCAGGAACTCTCAATGAAAGCACCAATGTCGGTGTCAAAACCGCGGATCTCGGTAGGGGGTCCCGAACTGCATGCGCTCTAGGCGGATGGTAATGTAAGACAAGTGACACGATGTTTTTACCCAGGTTCGCCCTCTCGATGGAGGTAATACCCTACCCTCGCTGATTAATATTGATGATATGGGTAGTACAAGAGTAGATCTACCACGAGATCAAGGTGGCAAACCCTAGAAGCTAGCCTATGGTATGATAGTTGTTCTGCCCCTTTGACTAAAACCCTCCGATTTATATATAGACACCTGATAGGTTAGGGTTACACAGAGTCGGGCCATAAATGGTAGGAGATCTACATATCCAGATCGCCAAGCTTGCCTTCCACGCCAAGGAAAGTCCCATCCGACATGGGACGTAAGTCTTCAATCTTGTATCTTCATAGTCTTGGAGTCCTACCGTGACGATAGTCCGGGCTATCCCGACACCCCTAGTCCGGACTCCCAACCGCCTCTCAAGACCTGAAGACCATGATCTCAAAGCGGGGAAGAAATCTTCACGAGGGTCCCGTGGCCGGAGGTGCCTCGGCCGCACACAAGCCCTCAAGGGATCAGCCTCCAGCGAGCCGTAAGCAGAGAGGGAGTTTTAAAATAAGAGACATCCCTATTCTATTCCTCGAAAGATAACTGAATTTTTACCTTGTAGTTTGGATCTCAGCTTTCTAGCAGAGCTCATCTTCGGGGATCTTCGTCCCCGAGATGATGGAGAGCGAACGCTTCCTCGCTGCATCAGCTTGTGAGGCGCTGAAGCAGAGCCGAGGTGTCGCCACGGAGGGTTTCTCCCGAATCCAGCAGGCCGAAAGCAGCCAGATGGCGCCCTCAAAGCCTCCGTGTCCAGCCTTCAAAAGGCCATCGACGAGTCCAGACCAATCCCGTGCACGGCCGGAGGAGCTGAACGATCTGCTCAAGTGAAGCTTATTCAGAAGAACACCGTGGCATTGATGGGCACGGTGATTGAAAGGATTTCATCCGATGAGAGTGGCTTGCACGAGGCCTTCAGTGAGTTTATCGACTGTGTTTTGAGGTACGGAAATGATGTACCTTTTGACAGTTCCGTGATATAAAAGATGCTACGTCAGATAGATAGTAGTCTCGAGACTCGGGCGTTGTCAAAATGACGGCGCCAGCCGAGGATCATAATCCTGTATAACATGTCGCCGCTCCTACGTGAAGTTACGGCGTCCGTGGCTAGCCGGACTTATGAATTTGCCGAGCTAAAGCGGCAACTTGACGTGGCAGATGCTGGCATCGCGCTTGTTGACAAGTTGCTTCGACGAGTCACAAGGTATGCAATATCTCCCGCGACACTGGTAAGGCCTGATGCCGTTGTTCTTACAACATGTATGCTTGATGCAGATGGTGCACGCTGCTATGGAGAACTCTTCGGCAGGAACTCGCCCGAGCCAAGGAGCAGGCCTGAAAAAGTGACGCGCTTGCTTTAAAGGCTGGCCGAGAGCTGAAAGTCTAACAGCTGCTCATCACCAAGCAGGAAGGAAATGGCCGAGATGGCCTGTGAAGTTGAAGGATGCTGCCGATCAGCCCAAGCTTCTTGAAAAGAAGATCGGGCGGAACAAAAAGGACTCGGAGAAGGCCACTACCGAGGCCAAGGATGCTCGCTTCACAATGAGAGCCATGAAGGTGAGCTACGCCAGTCGAGATATCGCGGCCGGAAAGCCCTTTATGTTGATGAAGTTTGGGGATCCTAAATATGCTCGGCTTGGACCGGCCGGAGCGCGGCGATACTTATCTAGACTTGGCAAGTGACATGACGCGCCGTAACACTTCCGGATATCAACAGGATCACTAAGTGGAAAAGCTTTTTGGTCGCAGCCCACATCCAGAGCCCACTTCCATTAACCGAGCATTTGGCTTGGAATGCGGAGCTGAATAGGTTATCCGGACTCGCCATGAAGGATGTCGTGAGTCATCTGTGGGCCGGAAAGGCCCGAGCCAAGAGTTATTTTGGTTTGGTGCAGCAGTTCCTTGGTGCGGTGCCGATATCAATGCAATGAAGAGGTCAAGATGCATAGAGGGTGCATGGATGGCTCTTGCCCATGTCAAGACATATCAAGGGCGGAGATGAAGGCCACCGACGCTGCATCCCAAGATTCGGACGGGAGCCGAGTACCGCCGAGCACTATTTTCGTGAAGTTCTCGCAGGCGCTGTTTAATAGAGACGCAGTTCAAGGATATCATGTTCAATAATATGTATTATTGTAAAACAATGTTTCGATGGAATATAAAAGCTTTTATACTTGTGCATGCAAGAATTAAAATACCTCCAGGCGTGGCCGTAATGTATATGTATATAACCTCGAAGATGGCAGTCTTCGGCTTCACTTCCACGACATAATGTGGGGGTGTGCATGGTATGATTTTCACACTTGATCCAACGCCTTGGTCCTATAAAGGAGGTGATAGCGAGATTAACTAGGGAAACCGGACTATAATGCTTTATCACTTTCACTTAGCCATAGAGTTTGACAGGGCTACTATATAGCCTCTAGGGGCACCGCGCCGCCCGAGGCGAGGCTGTGTGTTTGACCGAAACGGCCCTTCGTTAATGCGAGGAATTAAAGATTCCATGGGTCATCGAGTGGTTGACCAGTCTCATGCTATATCATGATGTTAGTTTTCAGCTTTCATCGAGGTGCTCGCTCACGTAACTGGGCACAATCGCAGAGTTCTCCCGGTGCCGCCTTTAGCCGATAGAGCGGAACGTAAGGCAGCAAAACACAGGAGCCGGAAACCCAACATTTGACCAAAGACATGATCCGGAGCTGATGCATATAAGGCCAACCGCGACGCCGAACACCCCTAAGGTATTTGGTCTTTATGAAAACGGGCTGAATAACGCCTTAGTAATAAGCCCTCGTGTCCAGTATCGCAGTAAATCTCGACGGACGTATAATGCCAACACGCCAGCCTCCACCTCGTTATAGCAAGAAACCGGGATGTGTATCAACAAGAGACAGAAAAAGGTTTACGTAGGGTCTTAATATGAAAAGAATCCTGCAACGGTCCCTAACGCACGTCTCGCTACCGTGGTTCTCCGCAGCCGTGATCCTCGGACGGGTGTAGCATGGTGCATATCCGTGAAAAGAGAGGAACTTAGTTTTGAAATATCGTAAAAATGTAATGCTATATTAAATAAACAAAGTACAATTTAAAAATGAATAAAATTGAGCTTTATTGTCTCTGTTGTACATACGCTGAGCCCCTTGAACGGGGTATGCTAGTAAGCCTTAGTATGTTTGCCGGACTCTTGGCTCTAGCTATGTCCGGGTCCTAATCGACTCCGTTTGGGTGCTTTGATTAGTGAAGCTGGTTTAGTGTGTGGCTGTTAAGGCAGCCGCATAATCTTCCGCTACCGAGGAACACTGATATTTCCTTTCACGAGATGAATGCCTCGTGGACCGGGCATTTTAAGTATAAGGGATGTATAATGCGGTAGATATGTTAAAGCGAGCGAAAGCTCAGGCCCTCAAAGAGTGCTTGATAGCTACTTGTAAATGGGGCGTATGTGGAAGGTTAGCTTTTCAAGGGCGGAGTTATCGGGTGAGCCGAACATAACTTCTAAAGTGAGAGAGCCCGCATAATGGGCATCCGGCCCGCAAGCTACCCTTGAAAGGAAGTGTTGCTATGGCTAATTGTTGTTGGGTCTATCCTCATTTTAAGGATTGTGTCCCGATATAGCAGGTTTAAATCATTGTCGCCGGCCTCCATTAGGACTTGTGTAAAAGTGGAGTCCGTCAATTATCGGATCTAATACCAAGGCAGTCCAAATTCCTGCATTCGGATACTTCTAGAGTAATCGATGATTTGTCGGTGATTGGTTTTAACAACCAAAGGGCGGACTCCTCTCGATAGGCCGATATGCGCCGTATTCTCATGGGCGCCAATTTATTCTCCCCTTTGTCACGTGAAGTGAATTTACTGCTTTTGACTTCTTGTGGGAAATTCTTTTTGTTTTCCGTGCTCTCGCTTCAGTGTCATCCATCGCCTCACTTGGTGTGTCGAGCCCTTGTGTTCGGCGCTGAGTTTGCCGGATTGCTTGAAGACCCAACAATCTCTGGGTATGGTTTGCGTGCTTCCCGAGTACTCGTGGATTTCTATGTCTTGTCCAAGATTTTGTTTAGGTTAGATAGCTCGTCTTCGTTATCCTTGAGGGGCAGCTTTTTTCTCGATTCTGCCGAGAGCTTTGAATCCGGGCGTTGACTGTCATGCTCTTCGTGCTGTTTCCTTGGTCCGGCTGGTCCTTGCGTTGTCATGTTTCCTTCGCTTCCATCCCTAACTTCGATGTACTTTGGGTCGCTGGTAATCAGATCTTGCCAACCAGCTATCCTCTCCTCGCATAAAAGCGGTCATGAGGCTTGTTAATGCGCCATTGTTCTTGGTTTTTTGGCCGAGGTGTCAAGCAGCCATCATCTTGACGCTGTGTTTGAAAGCTGCTAAGGCTTCCGCCCTGGACAATGACTATTTGGTTCTTTTTTAGTTAGAATCTGTTCTAGAATTTCCGAGTTGATTCTCCCGGTTGTTGAGTTATGTGACTTAAATCGTCTGCAGATCCGGAGGTCGGACATAGGTCCCTTGAAAATTTGCCGGAAAGCATCCTCGAGCTCTTCCCAACTTCCAATGGTGTTTTCGGAAGGCTTTTAAGCCAATGCCGACTGGCCTTTGAGCTTTGAGGGGTAACTATTTTATAGCGTGGAGGTCATCTCCTCAGCCATGTGTATGTGGAGGATGTAATCCTCAATCCGCACTCCGTGGTCTCGTTGTTCCGTCAGATGCCTCTATGTTTACGGGTTTGAATCTCACTGAAATTCATGATCCAAAGACCTCATCGGTGAAACATAGGTGTGCCGCACACCCATATCTGGGCTGTACTCCATGATATTCGATATTTGATGTGTTGCATTGCTTATTAGAGCTTTTCTTTCTTGGCCCATAGATAGATCTAACTGGGCCATTTTTGATGCAATGAATTGCAGCGGATCGTAAGCGTCAAGTTTGTGTGCGGCCCTTTGCCGCACTATGTTGGCTATGGTGTTGTTTGTCCGATCGGGTGGCTTCTTTATTTTTTGATTATGAGGTTTCTACGGCCTCATCATCAAATTCGCAGTAATTTTCGCTTTGATAGTTTCCTTGTGTTGCGCATCGTCGCCGATTTGTCTCAGCGGTGTTGAGTACTTTGCTCCATCTAATTTCGAGAGTGCATCTTCCGCTGTTTTGAGCTTCCGCTTCGCTTTTTTCACGCTACGCTGGCGTATTTGCTGCCTTTTTTGAGGTTCTTCGCTTCCAGCAACTTGTCCGTGAGGTCGCTGTGGATGTTATCTTTGCCGGGACGGGTTGTTTATCCAAGTTGCCCTGTTCGGACGGTTGCTCGATGGCATGTTCGCCGTCCGCCGGTTCGCCTATGCTCTATGGCTGGGTCCTGTATGGCTGATTTCTCTCTGAGGTGGGTTTGAGCGCGCTTTTATGCCGCCGCTGATTGCTGCTTCGAGGGAACGATCCTCGATGCCCCTTTGTTCTGTCGTTGTTTCCTTTAGGTGTATCCACCATGTATACATCGTGAGATGGGGTGGTTGTCCAAAGGCCTATAGGTGCTGGTTCTTCTTCGCCTCCTACATCGTCCGTCATACCATCCGATGTCTTCGTAGTCGTAAGTCGAGCATGTCGGTTAAATCATCGACAAGTGGCTACAAAGTGGGTGGTGGGTGGGCTTTGAATTTCTTCATCGTCCGATCCCAACCTTGCTCGACCATAATCCGCCAGGCTCTTCTGATAAAGAGGGAGACTTTAGTGAATTCAGGATGTCGCCAAGGGCGAGTGCCGAAGATGTCCGCGGCGGATGAACTCCATGATCGCGCCCAATCGGATTCGATTGATGGGGCGCGGAAGGTTCGGAGTCCGGAGAAAGTCCGCACCTTGGAGTCACGAGCCCGCAAAGGACAAGGTTGGTGTTCGCTCGATCGCCCAGAGATTGTAGCCCCGAGGTGGTGTCCAGCCACCCATCTCGACATGCTAGCCGCCCCGAAGTTAGAGGTCGGAGGGACACCGGTGCGGCCTCCGTGGCACCGCTCGGCAGCAGAAGCCAGATCATGCCCATCGCGACAAAGCAGGGCGCGCGCTTATTGCTGTCGAACCTGGTCAAGATCAAGTCTCCGCGGATGTCAGCCGTAGTTAAACTTCCAAATCTGACCTGATGGCCAGGGGCGAAGCCGATCGATCTCCAGATGGCTGCTTTAATTGGCCGCAGGTAAAGCCGCCGAATACGGAAGATCTGTCCGGGGAGAAAATCTCACCTCGGACCGCGCACGTTGTTGATGATCGGAGGAGCCATCGGGCCTAAAGATGACTTACACAGCAGGAACTCTCAATGAAAGTACCACCAATGTCGGTGTCAAACCGTGAATCTCGGTAGGGGGTTCCCTAACTGCAAGGCCTAGGCGGATGGTAACAGGAGACAAGGGACACGATGTTTTTACCCAGGTTCGCCCTCTCGATGGAGGTAAAAACTTACTCCTACTTGATTAATATTGATGATATGGGTAGTACAAGAGTAGATCTACCACGAGATCGTGAGAGGCTAAACCCTAGAAGCTAGCCTATGGTATGATTGTTGTTCGTCCCCACTTGACTAAAACCCTCCGTTTATATAGACACCAGAGAGGGTTAGGGTTACACAGTAGTCGGTTACAATGGAGGAGATCTACATATCCGTAGACGCCAAGCTTGCCTTCCACGCCAAGGAAAGTCCCATCCTGACACGGGACGAAGTCTTCAATCTTTGTATCTTCATAGTCCAGAGTCCGCCAAAGGTTATAGTCCGCCATCCGACACCCCCTAATCCAGACTCCCTTAGGTCCTCTCCAGTTGGGGGTTGCACAAGCTCTTCCCATGTGGGAGGGCCTGCTCAAGGTTGTTCATGTTTCCTGGCCCGCTGCATACGCATGGAGACCTGTGAGGGGTTACCCATCCGCAACGCTGGTGGAGCATTCAACACCCCCGAGATTCTACTCTCGAGAAAGGCCCGGTGATCGCGTGAAGAAGGCCAATGCCTCATGGAAGCCGCCTGCAGATTTGTGGGAAAGGGCCCGTGTCCCGTGGAAGAAGGCTAATGCCTATGAAGCCGCTTGCATTTTGAAAAAGGCCCGATGTTCGTGAAGAAGGCCACTGCCCTGAAGCCGCTTGCATTTTTGGGAAAGGTCCGCGTCGCGGAAGAATGCCAATGCCCGTGAAGCAGCTTGATCACGGAAAGGTTCTAAGTGCTCGTGAAGAAGGCGGCACGTCTGTGAGCTCGCCTGTGACACTCTCACGCAATAATGAGTGGGGTCAGACACGCTCGAGTCTCCCGTGAGGCCGCCGGCCTGGAGCTCCCCGCCCACGCCCTGCTAAGTGCGACTTAGCTTCGCTACCGTGAGAAGACGCTCGAAGACTAGACTAGCTGTCGGACGCTGCTTTTTTCAATTTGGCTTTATGCAGCTTGGTTTATCCGATTCCTATCTCAAGTTTTATTGAGCTGTTGTAGCCCTGCCAGTGACTTCTTGCCTTTTTACCTTTGCTGCCTTCGTTTTCCTCGCAAGTCTGACAGGGGGTACGAGGGCACCTCGCGATCGCTTTCTTTCGCCTCGGGCATTTGAGGTCTTCCCATCCAAGTCAGTCTGGGAGCACTTCTCACCGGTGCGTCCCACGGGCATGCGACGCCGAGCACAAGATTGGTATGCCGCGACTCCATGATCGAGACCTAAAGCTACCTCCTCCTCGACTAATCCGTGCAGATATAAAGCGCGACGGAGAGGCTTCGCCTCGAGGAAGGCGATCTGCAAGCGAGCCTTAATTTTTCCGCCAGAGCTTAAGAACCTCTTCTTCGGACGGAGCCATGGGGGTGGGCAGCCGGGTGTCGAGTAATGACCACTGCAGTAGCCTAGCCGGCCCTCCCCGGGCGCTTTGAAAATTACGAGCCGATCAAGCCCTCTAAAGCATCCAAGACACGAGCCCGCTTCCCTTGGCTCGATTGTTGTCTCGTGTCAAGCCACCGGAGGCGGCTCCAGCCCTAAACCCACAGGAGGAGCGATCCCTCGGTCGTCCTTGTTCCTCGTCGTTGTTTCCTTTAGAATTGTATCCACCATGTATACATTGTGAGATGGGGTGGTTGTCCGATGGCCTATAGGTGCTGGTTCCTCTTCGTCTCCTACATAAATCGTCCATACCATCGATGTCTTGAGTCGAAGTCGAGCATGTCGGTTAAATCATCGGCGGTGGCTACAAAGTGGGTGGTGGGTGGGCTTTGAATTTCTTCGTCGTCAGCATCCCAACCTTGCTGACCATAATCCGGCGGGCTCTTCGATAAAGAGAGACTTTAGTGAATTCAGGATGTCGCAGAAGGCGAGTCTTGAAAGATGTCATGGCGATGAACTCCATGATCGGCGTAATCAATCGGATCGATTAGCGGTAGCGGAAGGTTGGTCGGGAAAAGTCCGGCACCTTGGAGTCCACGAGCTCCGGAAAGGACAAGGCTGGTGTTATTTCGATCGCCGTAGAATGCAGCCCCGGTGGTGTCTAGCCACCCATCCTCGATTAAGCCTGCGATCGGCTCGAGTTAAGGTGGAGTGGACACTGATGCGACCTCGAGCCTTTACGTGCGCGAGCTAGATCATGCCCTCATGACGGTCTTGGCGGCAACTTGGTGTCGAACCGTCGAAGATCAAGTCTCCGCGGATGTCGGCCGTGTAGTTCAAACTTCAAATCTGACACGATGGCGGGCGTAACTTCGATCTGCTCGGATGGCCAAGCGAATTGGCCGCGGTGCAAAGCCGCCGAATCTGAAGATCTGTCGGGGAGAAAATCTCACTGGACGCGTCGTTATTGATGATCGGAGCCATCGGGCCTAAAGATGGCGACGGAGGAACTCTCAATGAAAGCACCAATGTCGATGTCAAAACCGGTGGATCTCGGGTAGGGTTCCCGAAGCTGTGCGTCTAGGCGGATGGTAACGGGAGACAAGGGACACGATGCTTTTACCCAGGTTGGGCCCTCTCGATGGAGGTAAAACCTACTCCTACTTGATTAATATTGATGATATGGGTAGTACAAGAGTAGATCTACCACGAGATCGGAGGCTAAACCCTAGAAGCTAGCCTATGGTATGATTGTTGTTAGAGTCCTCTGGACTAAAACCCTCCGGTTTATATAGACACGAGAGAGGGCTAGGGTTACCTGAGTCGGTTACAATGGGAGAGATCTACATATCCGTATCGTAAGCTTGCCTTCCGCCAAGGAAAGTCCCATCCGGACACGGGGTGAAGTCTTCAATCTTGTGTCTTCATAGTCAAGTCAAGCCAAGGTTATAGTCCGGCCATCCGGACACCCCTAATCGGGACTCCCTTAGGTCCTCTCCAGGGAGGGGTTGCACAAGCTCTCTCCCATGTGGGAGGGCCCGTTCAAGGTTGTTCATGTTTCTGGCCCGGCCCGTCGCATGGAGACCGAGGAGGGGTTACCCATCGAGCAGTGGAGCATTCAACACCTCGGGAATTCTACCCACGAGAAAGGCCGGTGCACGTGAAGAAGGCCAATGCACAATGAAGCCGCTGCATTTTGGGAAAGGCCGGTGCACTGTGAAGGCCAATGCCTATGAAGCCGCTGCATTTTGGAAAAAGGCCCGATGCACGTGAAGAAGGCCAATGCACAGTGAAGCGCTGCATTTTGGGAAAGGTCGGTGCACGTGAAGAATGCCAATGCTGTGAAACGCTGCATTTGGGAAGGCCGGTGCACGTGAAAAGCGAATGCTGTGAAGCTCGCGCCCGTGACACTCTCACGTAATAATGAGTGGGGCTGTACCGCCCGGAGTCTCGGAGTGCGCCCTCGGCCTCGGGAGCTCCATACCCTTGATGGCAGCATAACCAGCATTTGGTGAGAAGACGTCGAAGACTAGACTAGCTGCCGGACGCGGCTTTTTCATTTGCTTTATGCAGTTGGCTTGTCCATTCCTATCTGAAGTTTTATTGGAGCTGTTGCAGCCTCTGGCTTGTGACTCTTTGCCTTTTTTTACTCGGTTGCCTTGTTTTCTCTCGTGCAAGTCTCGCGAGGGGGGGTACGAGGGCACCCTCGCGATCGTTTTCTGCCCTGGGCATTTGAGGTCTTCCCATCCAAGTCAGCCGGGGGAGCACCCCTCCCAGTCCGTGCCCCACGGGCATCAGCCTTGAGCACAAGACCTGGAGTGGCGGCGCACCTTGACCGAGACCTAAGCTACCCTCACGACTAATCCTTGCAGGACATAAAAGCGCCACGGAGAGGCCCGGCCTCGGGAGGCGAAAACCGCAGCGAGCCTTACCCTTCTCCAGCCAAGAACCTCTTCGGCCAGCCATGGGGGTGGCAAGTAGCAGGTGTCGAGTAAATGACCACGTGTAGCCTAGCCGGCTCTCCTGGCGCTCCCCGAAAAATTACAGGCCGATCAAGCCCTCGAGCATCAAGACCGACCGCCTTCCCTTGGTGGCTGTCTCTCGAGCCGGCTACCGGGGCTGACCCAGCCTAAACCCACGGGAGGAAGGCCACAAGAGGCCGACTCAAGAAGCCCGACCACGAAGGCCGACTCAAGCCCCCAGCCCCAGTGACCAAGATCACCCCTCGGACTTTGCACCCTGCTAGCAGCGATGAGGCAGTGGCTATAGTGGCTTGCCGCCCCGAATCCGGTGCGCATAGCCCACGATCGCCCGTCTGGGCTGCCATGACCCGTCCGTGGCAACCTTTGCCATGTTGACCATGATGTCACCCGACGAGGCTGTCGGAGCAGCCCACGGTGGCGGGCCTTCGGTCGAGAGAGACACCGGCGGCTGGCCTCCCAGTCGGCTGAGATCGGCCGGCTCCGCCACCAGGCTTGCTCCCTCCCTTGAAGGCGCCTCATTAAGGAGACAAGATGAGGTAAGGCTCTGATGATCGCCGCCAAAGCGGTAACCTTTATGTAGCCATGCTTCTCGACAAAGCCCTCATCATCGGGGTGAGGCAGCGATAACCAGCCCAGACAAGGCCCGGCGGTGGGACCCGGCTTGTCGACCGGAAGCCGGCAGCCGGCGGGACCCACCAGTTGGCGGGCCCCAGCGGCCGGCGAAGAAGCCGGCGAGCATAGACACTGACGGCTCGGGCCCGCGCCCAGCCAGATTACCATTGTACCCCTGCGGGGTAGGCCTATATAAACCCCCTAGGGCACCCATGCAAAGGGTTGATCTCTTAGAGTTTTAGACACCACATAGAGAGAAGAGGAGAGCTAGCCTTGCCCTACTTCTTCCTCTCGCCAAACAGCTCAAGGAGCCTCTTGTAGCTACTTTGTTTATTTAGTGATCATGCAGAGACCCCGCAGAGCAGCAGTAGGGGTGTTATCTCCTCGGAGAGCCCCCAAGCTGGGTAAGATTTGTCGTCGTGCATGTCTTCGCCTCATCCCGTTTCCAGGCACCAGCGACGTCTTATTGGCTCCCACAATGATAAGCCACCCATTGGCATATGTCGCACCTACCACCCGACATTTGGCGACCACCGTGGACCAGGTGCACCGTCGTCCGGAGACCTGTTCTAGACGGGAACCCTCTTCCTTCCCAACAAGCGTTGCCAGCCCGGCACGCCCGATGTACTGCCCGGCCCAGCGCAGGCGTCGGCCCGGCGCTTCTTGCGGCGAGCTGCCTCGCCGATCTTCTTGGCAAGGCTCGCATCTTCGACGAGCCCGCATCCAACGTGGGCGCAGGCTGCCTCGAGAGCCACCTTGTCGACCTCCTCGACCAACTCCACGTCTCGGCCGAGTGCTTTGTGGATTTGAGTCGGTTGGCTCCACCGACCGATGCTTATGGACTACGACCGCGGCATAAGCTTGACACTTTCCCACCAACTTGTGATCTTCAACGACCCACTCCGCCCGAGCAGCGGTTGTGGAAGCTTGCCGTCACCGAGTGCTGGTCATCGACCATGGCGTCGCCTCTGGCGAAGCATACGGCATACAGCGGCGATCACGACATGTCCGTCCCCCCTTACGGCGATGCGGCGTCGAGACCTTGGAGAGCCGCCGCCTCGCCCTCATTGCGGAGCCAAAAGATAACCTCCATGAGGCGCCTCCTTGAGGCTCACCGGTGAAAGTCGACCAGCGCCGTCGTAACCGCGCCGCCTCCCGGCGGGCGAGTCGAATCGGCATCGTCAAAAAGAAATGTGGCCTGACCGCCGCCCGGCAGCTGAAGCGCGGACCGCCCGATCTATGCCACGCCCTCGAGAACTGTCGCTGCCAGGTGACCGTGAAGCGAGCTGAATGGACTGAGGCGGCAGGCTCCCCTACATGACCGAGCGCATCCAGCGGTGATCGATCACGGTGTCTGGTAACCTGGCCGGCGTCCGCGCGAAAGTCCTCCCCATGCGAGAAGCAAAGCCTGCGGCGTCACAGACGCCCATTGCCAGGCAACACCGTGCAAAGGCAAGAAAGGAGGAAGGCTGCCGGCCGCGGCCGGACCCGAATCTCCATCGGCGCGACACGAAGGCCGCCCTCGAGCCGTGGAGCAGCGAGGCAACCGCCTCCGCCTCCGCCTCGAGAAGATACCCTACCCGCCGCCTATCACGCATCCGACTCTGGCGGCCCGACTAGGTCGCCGTGAAAAGTCGGCGAGAATAACGCCCGCCATCGGATCGACCGCCTAAGCGTGATCCTGGCACTAGAAGAAAGAAGGCGATGTTAGCCCGCCTTGCTTTGGCCCCGCATCATGCGGCAGCCCTTCCCAAAGGTTCTCGCTCCCAAAGAACACGCCCATTACAACGGCTCCATGAAGAAGGAAGATTGGTTGATCGACTACTCCCGCTGCGGTTAGCATAGCAAGCAACAGCGGTAGCGTTGCCGTGAAGTATATCCCCTCACGCTCCAAGGCACGGCCAGTGCACAGCTCAATAGCCTCAAGCATTACTGCGTCAATAGCTTGCTAGACTTCACGAAGCCTTCATCATAACTTCACCGGCACCTACAAGTGGGCTCCCAAGCCGGACAGCTCTCCTTGTGTGTTCAAGGCCCCAGCGAATCGACTCACGACTACCTCACAGCGTTGGGCGAGCTCCATGAATTCCTCTGAAGTGGTGCATGAGGTTCAAGCTATAGAGTACTTCACGCCGAGTGCAGAAGGCACCCTCCTCAAGCACAAGCTCCTCTGCGGCAAGGCCGACTACCCTCGACAGAGCTGCTGGTCATAGCTTGAGACAAATGCACGCCCGGCCGACTCTTCAATGAAGACCGAGCTCGGGTAGGCGCCTCAGGAAGGTGCTCAATCCGGCTCCCAAGACCTTTGGTGGAGATTCCAGCCGGCCTTCGTCTGAGAGCGACAACAAGCGCAAAGGGCCTATCGCCCTCCACCGGTCGGCGGTGGCCCGATCGAAGATGAGCAACCAGGTGACCCGCGCCCAAAAGCGAGAAGGCGGCGGGCGGCAATGGCCGACTTTCTCCTCTGAGCAAGCCCTTGGCGCCCTTTCAAGTTCCATAAGCGGTAGCGAAGCCGTCGAACCACGACCGGAAATGCCATTGGCTCACACGAATCTCAAAAGCGAAGGGCTGGTGCCGCCACCGCTTTGGTCCGCCGCCTCGGCTCCTCAACGACGGCCGCTCGACCAGCGATCGGACCGTTCAAAACGAGTTCCCAATGAGCATGCCGCCTCGTCGTCTTCTGAGCCAGCCGAACCCGGCGCGGCAGCCGCCAACACCAAGAAGTCAGCGCGGTCGCCTCCAACAACCCAGTACATGCCTTTGGACGAAAGGCCTATCAGGTGGGCGGGCCGACCACCCGAAGGTGATGCCATCTCCGGCTCTACGCATTCGGTTTGGAGCCACCCTAACAGCAGACGAGCGTGCTGCTGTTTCTCCAGCGTCTTGATAGATGGCGGGGCAACATCAACTTATCTTGTCTGCCGTGACACCATGGAGAAACTAAACATCAAGAAGAAGCAACTAATGCATAGTCGGACCGTGTTCCATGGCATCGTGCACAGCACATCACGCTGTGTCGGCAAGATCAAGATAGATGTTCTCTTTGGGGACAAGGATCACTTCGCCCGAGAAGCAATATGGTTTGAAGTGGTGGACCTTGAGAGCCCTTACCATGCCTTTGCTTGGCGACCTGCTCGGCCAAGTTCATGGTTGTGCCCCCTCGCCTACCTCAAGATGAAGATCTGCAGTACCAAGGGCACTATCACCATAGCCAGCGACTACAAGAAATCCTCCAGTCTTGTGACGACTAGCTAGCGGTAATGACGAGTCCTTGTGATCATTGAAGAAAAAGAAGATGCTGGACGAGTCGTGGCCATGGCGGCAAGCAGCCTGTCCCCGACCCCACAGTGTGATTCCCAAGGTTCTTTCCGGCCCGGCCAAAGAAGCGAAGAAGATACCTCTGGACCGGAGCACCGAGAAGGTTTGCCGTCATTGGGGCAAACCTGGACAGCAAATAGGAAGGCGAGCTCGTCGATTTCCTTCGTGAGAATCGGGACATTTTCGCATGGTCTCCCAAGGACATGCCGGGTGTCCCGAAGGAATTCGCAGAGCATAAGCTACACATCTGAGTAGATGCAAAGCCAGTCAAGCAGCCCCTCCGCCGACTGTCGGAGGAGAAGAGAAGGATTGTAGGAGATGAGATAGGCCGACTTCTGGCAGCCGGTTTCATAATGGAGGTGTTCTTTCCGGAATGGCTTGCCAACCTGGTCCTCGTCTTTGAAGAGGAATAACAAGTGGCGCATGTGTATAGACTACACTAGCCTCAACAAAGCCCGCCCCAAAAGATCCCCATACCTTGAGATTGATCAAGTGATAGACTCCATGGCGGGAGGCGAGCTATTGAGTTTCTTGGATGCTTACTCAGGCTACCACCGGATAAAGTTGGATCCAGGTGACCGCTGAAGACCGCCTTCATCACACCATTGAGACTTTACGCTACGACTATGACATTTGGCTTGAGAAATGCGGTGCCACTTTTCGGTGTTGCATCTTTGAAATGCCTCCTCAAGCAACTTCGGCAGAAATGCCCACGTCTATGTCGGCGATATTGTGGTGAAGACGGAGAAGCGGCACCTTCTTTGGAAGACCTCAAAGAGGCGTTTGAAAACTTGCACGATTCCAAATCAAGCTCAACCCAGAAATGTGTGTTGGATACCGGCCAGCCAACTTCTAGGCTTCACGGTCTCGAGCAGCGACATCGAATGCAACCTGTGAAGATCAAGGCCATAAAGAGAATGGAGACTCCACCAAGCTATGAGATGTCCAAAGTTTACGGATGCTGGCCTCCACTGAACCGCTTTATCGGCCGGCTCGGAGAAAGCTCTCCCCTCTACCGACTCATGAAGAAGACCACTCACTTGAGTGGAGCGACCAAGCCGACCAAGCTTTCCACAGGCGAAGAAGATCTTGTACGCCGCTGTCTTGGCGGCGCCGGCGAAAAGAGCCCATGCTCCTTTACATTGCCGCTACCGGCCGGTGGTGACACCGTTATCATGGTTCAACGCCGGAAGAAGGCGAGCTCAGCCAGATCCGAGAGACGGTGTATTATTTAAGTGAATCTTGTCCACCTCCAGCGAACTACCCTTTACGAGAAGATGTGCTATGGTGTGTACTTACGCGCCAAAGCTCAAGCCCTATGTTCAAGAGCACCCCATCACGGTCGTATCTACTGCCCCGCTCGCCGAGATCATAGGCAGTCGGGATGCATCCGGCCGGGTGGAAAAATGGGCCATTGAGCTGGCTCCTTACACGATCTTCTACCAGCCCCGCACCACCATCAAGTCCCAAGTGTTGGCCGACTTCCTCATCGGCGGGCGAGACCCGAGTACTGCTGCCGGCTCCGACTCCACTCATTGGTGGATGCACTTGATGGGTCAAGATGCGCACCGGCTTGGGCCGACATCATCCTCACCTCTCCCAAAGCGACATGCTCGGATACACATTGCAAATTCATTTTGCCGCCTCCAACAATGTGGCCCGAAATCTGGCGCTCATACACGGGCTCCGGCTAGCCAAAGACCTCGGCATCCGCCGGATCCTGTGCTATGGCGACTAAGATTCGGTAGTCCAACAATCATCTGGCGATTGGGACGCCAAGGACGCAAACATGGCGAGCTACCACTTCCTCGTTCAGCAAATCAGCGGATATTTTGAAGGATGCAAGTTTCTCCACGTGCCACGGGCCAACAGCGAGCAAGCATATGCCCTAGAACGAATAGGCTCCACTCGACAAGCTATACCAACCGACGTCTCTCTCCAACGCCTCCTCAAGACGTGTATCAAGCCGTCTTCAGAATCCGACTCAATCTTACGTGCCGCTTAACCCGACGATCGGATCCGACAGGGAACCAAGCGGTGGCTCGGGGACTTCGATCGGCGGCCCGGGGACTTCAACAGGTGGCTCGGGGACTGCCACAGTCGCACCCGACCCGGGGACTTCAGAACCCGGCCCAGGGACTATGGCAGTCGGCCCGGGGACTGCACCGACACAACAGGCGGTGGCCGACTCTAGATCTTCACCACCTAGCCCGCCGCCCTGTCGCGATGGCCGTGTTGGCAATAGAAGAAGTCACGACTCCATCATGGGCCCAGCCATCCTCAACTTCTGATAAGCAATTTGCCATTGGCGAGATCGCGGCAAGACAAGTCAACACCGAGCTGGAGCATACGATAGTTAGCAGAGCTCGTTAGGCGCAGCGTCACTTTGAGTCTTCGGTAGCTGCGTCGAGCAGAAGAACATAGCAATCTAAGGAGATTCACCAAAGCGAATCAGCCACCACAGCGACCTCAAGGTCACTCGTCGCCAAAGCTTTCCGCCATGGATTCTTACATCCATTGCTGGATGGCGCCAAGGAGTTAGTCAAATCTTGTAAAGGGTGCAAAGTCTTCAGCTCAAGCAACACCTGCAAACTTACGCACTCAAGACCATTCCCCTCACTTGGCCTTTTGCCGTGCAGGGGACTGGATATGGTGGGCCCGTTCAAGGCGGTAGCGGCGGCATGACACATCTGCTGCGCCGCCGTGGACAAATTACCAAGTGGATTGAAGCAAAGCGATCAAGAAGCTGAATGGGCCATTGCCGTAACATTCATTGCGAGACATTACAACCCGATGCGGCATACCACCGACATCATCACCGACAAGCGACACGAATTTTGCCAAGGGAGCACTGGCGCGTTTACTGCGCGACACGGGGCATCCGTGGACCTAGCGTCCGTTGCCCACCCGCATCAAGCGGACAAGTTGAAGCGAGCAAGCGGCCTCATCCTCTCGGCATCAAGCCCGGCTGGTCGTGCCAGCTGGGCGTTCGGCGGCTGTTGGCCGACGAGCTGCCGGCCGTCCTCTGGAGTCTGCGCACTACCCGAACAAGTCAACGGCTTCACCCCTTCTTCCTTGTATATGGTGCGAGGCTGTCATCCCAAGCGACGCCGAGTTCGACTCGCCTCGGGTCACCATGTACACGGAGGCGGAGTCCAAGGAAGCACGTGAAGACGGCGTCAACCTGCTGGAAGAAAGCCGGCTGTTAGCCCTCAGCCGGTCCGCCATCTACCAGCAGGGTTTACGCCGCTACCACAGCCGGAAGGTGAAGCCAAGATCCTTCCAAGAGGGTGAACTTGTGCTCCGGCTAATCCAGCGAACAGCCGGCCAGCACAAGCTCTCGGCCCCTTGGGAAGGCCCCTTCGTCATCAGCAGAGCATTAGGCAACGACTCCTACTACTTGATCGACACTCAGAAGCCGAAGGCACGCAAGATAGATGATTCCAGCAAGGAGTCGAAACGACCATGGAACACCAATCTCCTCTGAAGATTTTATAGTTAAAAAGTAGTATGTACCACGCTACCTTTTGTACTAAGTATGAGACAACGGGCCCCCCGAGGAACACTCGGGGACTACCCTCTTTTATCTATGAATGATGAGTTTCACGCCTATGATTATGTTACTACATTCATTCTTCTCGTCCGGCACCGGGTTCGACCAGTCGGCCCGGGGACTTGCCGCCTTGAGTTATATTCAAGTTCCACCTGCAGTCAGACAAGTAGTGTGTCGACACCCAAGCCCTCTCTTGTTGAAAGCCGCAGCTCGAAGAATCGGCTGTCCGGCTGGCAAGAGTCAAAGGTAGGAAAGGATGCCCACATGAAAAACGGCGAAGGACTAACGAACTTATATAACGCAAGCCGGCTTCCCTCCCCGCCAACCGGCTGTCAGAGCAGCCAGCTGGCCAGCTTCCCATTCACCTTACTATAATCTAAGAAAGCTCGAGTACTTGCCTTACCAAAACGGCCAAGTCCTTCCCCAGCCATAGACTGCAGAACAGCTGTCCGGCTAGGAAGGCGGCGACCAAGGGAAGGCGGCAAAGGAAACAGCCAAAAGATGAAAAGCAAACATGAATGGAAGTCAAACACATGCATGATTATATTTACACAAAAGGCCTTCGAAAGGCAGCATTCAACATAGTTTGAATACACCCCCAGTGGGTGGAACTGCATAAAGCTTAATAAAAGTTGTTCAAAGAGTAGCGCGGGGAAAGTAAAGGCGGCGGATCAGGCCAAGGAGCAACAGGCGAGTCGGGCAGGTTGGTGGAGGCAGCGGTTTACCGGAGGAGGTGGCCGGTGGCGAGTCTCGGCGATAATCACCTCTGGCAGACGGCGCGCTTGCACGCGCCTCATTGCTGGAGGCACGATCAGGCTGAAGCTGGCTGGTCGCTTCACCGTCTGGCACGACATCTTCGCCATCCTCCCCTCTTCATCTTCACCCTCGTCGCTGGAAGCGATCTCCTCCACTGAGTCTTCACCTTTTGCCGGGTTCAACCCAAACCACTCCTCCGGCTGAGCGACACCGTCATCATTTACCTCAGGAGTGAAGGCGCTGGTGTCGGTGCAGTCGGCGATCGTCGAGGCACGCTGGATAATAGCCGGCCGCACCGCCACCAGCTCTTCGTCGGCCTCCTGCCGCCAGGTGCTCAGCTGGGCCAAGCTCAGCCCAGGATACCAGGCTCGGACGAACTCCAGCGCCCGCCTGGCGCTGGACCGAGCCGCAGAAGCCTTCCAGGCCTCGAAGCGGCCGACTACAACCTCCAGCCGGTCGATGAGTCTGGCTGGGGTGCGAAACCGCCTCGCCCGGGCAGGCGGCCAACACTTGCACCCCGGCACGCTGAAGACGTCGGAGCATGCGGTGAACCGGCTGCAAACGGGCCTGAATCGCCAGAAGCTGCTCCTCAAGTGTCCGGCTAGCATCCGGCGCGATCTCGACCCCTGCCTGCCGGCATGCATCGCGGTGGGCCTCGATGGCTTGGGTAGCAGCGACGGAGTAACCGGGAAAGTAATCTGCACAAAGAAAAAAGAAGTAGCACAAAGTCAGAAGATAAATCAGAAGACAAAGGGCAAGCAAAGGGACGAAAAGGAAGGCGGCCTACCGTCGATCAAATCCTCAACCCGTCCATAGCCTTCGCTCAGCGCTTGCTTCGCCTCAGCCCAGTCTGCCGCCTCGGTCTCATATTCGGCTTTAAGGGCGGCCTCGCTGTCCTGCGCCTTCTCGAGGGCCGCCTTATGGCTCTCCTCCTGGTTGGCCAGTTTTTTGGCCAGGCGGTCACGTTCCTGGGCCAAGGCGTTGCACTCGGCTTCCTTGGCGCGAAGGGCGGTCTAGACCCCGCTTAGATGCTCCCTCAAGTCGGCGTTGGCCCCTGCAAGTATGAAGAAGAAGAAAAAAGCAATAAGGAAGAAGTCGTCAGGAAAGATCCGACCCATCGCTCAGCGATCGGCCAATCTCGAGGACTAGACCCAGTGGAGTGTTGTTGCGCCCCGTGAGATAAAAAACGAAGCACTTACTCCGGCTCTCAGTCAAATCGGCGGTCTTCTGGCTCATCTCCTGGGTCTGGGAGTTGAAAGCAGCCGCACGGAGATTGTAACATTCCTGCAAAAAGGACGGAGGTGCGAATAAGAACAAGACCACAACCAAAGTCTACTAAGAAGTTCCAAGCCGCCTGCTCAGCAGCCGACTCGGAACTCGGGGACTACACCAGTGGGTGCCGTAGCCTTACGGAAGAAATCAAGAAACAATCAACGAAAAGCAGGAGGATTCACCCGAATGACCGTCCGCGTCTGGAGGAACTCTTGATTATACCGCTTCAACGCGGCGGCCTGGGCCTGAAGCCGGCTCCGGACCTCCTGCGCCGCCACGTTCAGCTCGGTCGTCCCGCCGCTGGGTGTCCACTCAGACGAGCTGGCGCAGGCCGCCTCTAGATCCTGAGCCGTCGAGCTGATGCCGGGGCCTTACGTGGCTCGACCGAGGTCGCCTCCCCGCCGCCCGCCGGCGGCGGGCGACCGAACTCCAAGATCCGCCCCACAGCCGGCTCGCTGCAGCCGGCTGCTCGGCGGCTGACAGTCGGCCGCCTTGGCCCGTTCGGTCGGCGCCCGGTCGTGCCGCCCCCTCCGGGGCGATCCGTCGCCCTCCTCCCTCTCCATCACCGGCCGGTCGTGGACGGCTTCCTTCGATGGGGGCACTGGGATGTCGGGGGCCACGATACGGAGGGGGATGATGAGCTGCGGAGGCTGGTTACGCAGGGCCTCCGCCTCCCTCTCCGCAGCCGTGGCCTCTGCCTGAGCCTTGGCCGTCGCGTCGGCTTGCGCCTCGGCCGACTTTTCCTTCGCCTCCTGGGAGGCCCTTCGCTCCTCCGCCTCCCGCTCCTCCCACACCTCCCGCGCGTTCTGCTCCGTTGCCTCCAGGAGGTCGGCGCGGGGATCCACGCGGCAGGAGCTCGAAGACCCTCCCGCCGTCCCGACTATGGAGGCGGCAGGGACCCGTTCGAGGGAAAGCGGCGCCCTGATTGACAAATCAAGAAAATGGCTCAGAAGAACCTCAACCGAAGAGAACAAAGAAAGGCGCGAGACATTAAACACTTACGCCGAAACCGCCTTCGGCTGCTTCACCACCTTGCGGAAGCGGGCCACCTTCGCGGCCTCCTCATCCCGCTTGGTTGCCGCCGCGGAACCCCTGGGCTTTTTCGGCCGACTGCCAAAAAGAGTCGGTGCGGCCTGGCGTTTTTGCACGCCGCCGTGGGCAGCTGGCGCGGCAGATGGGCCCGCGTCTTGGCAATCGGCCGCCGGCTAACGACGCGGAATGGCTTCCGCTTCTTCATCATCCGGCCAGTCCCCAAAGCCGGCTCCGAGCTCGGGGCCGCCTGCCTCACCTCCGGCTCCTACGACGGTGTCATCCAGGGCGGCCGCCCCCAAGTCTGGGTCGTCAAGGTCGTCCATCGTGCGGTCGGACATGAACTTGCGCTCCAACCCTGCGGCCCCAGCCACCGGTCGAAGAAGGGGGCTCTGCTAAAAACAAGCCGGCTGGTCAAGAGTCGGCCGTTATGAACCCGGCAACAAGAGAAGAAGAAAAGAAGGGAAACTTACCGTAGGCGGAGGATCGGCTCGAGAATATGGCTCCTTGCCGTACCGCCATTCCTCGGTGAGCTTGCAGTTGGAGATGTAGTTCACCATGTAAGATACCTCATCATGAGGCATCTCCTTGGCGGTGGGACCAGCTTGTCGACCAGGAAGCCGGCAGCCGGCGGGACCCACCAGTCGGCGGGCCCCAGCGGCCGGCGGAGAAGCCGGCGAGCATAGACACTGACGGCTCGGGCCCGCGCCCAGCTGGATTACCATTGTACCCCTGGGGGGTAGGCCTATATAAATCCCCCAGGGCGCCCATGCAAAGGGTTGATCTCTTAGAGTTTTAGACACCACATAGAGAGACGAGGAGAGATAGCCTTGACCTTCTTCTTCCTCTCGCCAAAAAGCTCAAGGAGCCTCTTGTAGCTACTTTGTTTATTTAGTGATCATGCAGAGACCCCGCAGAGAAGCAGTAGGGGTGTTATCTCCTTAGAGAGCCCCGAAGCTGGGTAAGATTTGCCGGCGTGCATGTCTTCGCCTCATCCCATTTCCAGGCACCGGCGACGTCTTATTGGCTCCCACAATGATAAGCCACCCATTGGCATATGTCGCACCTACCACCCGACATTTGGCGCCCACCATGGACCAGGTGCACCATCGTCCGGAGACCTGATCTGGACGGGAACCCTCTTCCTTCCCAATGAGCGCAGCCAGCCCGGCACGCCCGATGGCCCTTGCCCGGCAGCTGCAAAGGCGTCGGCCAGCGTCTTGGCGAGCTGCCTCGCCGATCTTCTTGGAAAGGCTCGCATCTCCGACGAGCCCGCATCCGACAGGGGCACAGGCTGCCTCGAGAGCCACCTCGTCAGCCTCCTCGACCAACTCCACGTCTCCAGCGAGCCTGTTGTGGATTTGGATTCAGTTGGCTCCACCGACCCGGTGCTTGTCGACTCTGACACGGCATCGCTGGACGCTTTTCCCACCAATGTTGTGATCTTCAACGACCCACTCCTCCGAGCTGACAGCTGTGGCAGCGCCGTCACCGAGGTGCTGGTCATCAGCCACGGCGTTGCCTCTGGCGAGAACGCCCACGACGGCCTGCAAGCGGCGATCCACGACTTGTCCGTCCCCCTTCTGGCCGACGCCGACGCCGAGACATTGGAGGCACGCCGCCTCGCCCTCACTGCGGATGGCCAAAAGATAGCCTCCATGAGATGCCTCACTGAGGCTCGCCAGCACGAAGTCGACCGCACCGCCTTTGGCACGCCGCCTCCCGACGGGCCGAGTCGAATCGGCGTCGTCAAGAAACATGGCGCGGCCATCGCCGACATGCTAGGAGTGGACCGCCCAGTCTATGCCACGCTCATCGAGAACCTGCGCGCCGCCCAGGCGGCCGTAGACGAGCTGAATGGACTGGGGGCCGACGAGCTCCCCTACATGACCAGACGCATCCAGCAGCTGATCGATGTAGCTGCCTAGCGGCACGAAGCCGGCGTCCGCGCAGAAAGTCCTCCCCCACGCCGAGAGCAAGGCGCGACGTCACGGATGCGGACTACGGGCAACACCCGTGCAAGGCAAGAAAAGGAGCCGGCTGCCAGCCGTAGCCGGAACCGAATCTCCATCGAGCGCAACGCAGAAGGCCGCCCTCGAGCCGTGGAATGATGAGGCAACCCGCCTCCGCCTCCGCCTCAGGGGGAGAGATACCCCACCCCGCCGCCTGTCACGCATCCGACTCTCAGTGGCCGACTAGGTCGCCACGAAGGAGTCGGCGAGAACGACGCCCGCCATCGGATTGACCGCCTAGCGCGATCCCTGGCACTAGAAGAAGAAGACAATGTCGGCCTGCCTTGCTTTGGCCCCCGCATCCGCGACGAGCCCTTCCCCAAAGGGTTCTCGCTCCCAAGAGACACGCCCAAGTACAACGGCTCCGTGAATCCGGAAGATCAGTTGATCGACTACTCCACTGCGGTTAGCATAGTAAACGGCAACAGGCGCGTTGCCGTGAAGTATGTCCCCCTCATGCTCCAAGGCACGATGCGTACCTGGCTCAACAGCCTCAAGCCGTACAGCGTCAATAGCTGGCTAGACTTCACAGAAGCCTTCATCCGCAACTACACCAGCACCTACAAGCGGGCTCCCAAGCCCCGACAGCTCTCCTTGTGTGTTCAAGGCCCCAACGAATCGACTCGCGACTACCTCACGCATTGGGCAGAGCCCCGCAATTCCTGCGAAGGGGTGCACGAGGTTCAAGCCATAGAGTACTTCACCGCCGAGTGCCGAGAAGGCACTCTCCTCAAGCACAAGCTCCTCTGCGACGAGCCGACTACCCTCGACGAGCTGCTGCTCTTAGCAGACAAGTACGCCACGGCCGACTCTTCAATGAAGACCGAGCTCCGGGTAGACGCCTCTAGGAAGGTGCTCAATTCGGCTCCCAAGACGCTGGCTGGGGATTCCAGCCGACGCCCGTACCAGAACGACAACAAGCGCAAGGGCCCTATGCCGCCCTCCACCAGTCGGCAGGTGGCCACAGTCGAAGATGAGCAACCCGAGGGGCGGCCCGCGCCCAAGAAGCAGAAGGGCGGCAGGCCAGCTTGACAAACGACTTTCTCCTACGAGCAAGCCCTTGATGCCCCTTGCAAGTTCCACAGCGGCGCGAAGCCGTCCGACCACACGACCCGGAAATGCCACTGGTCACACGAATCTCCAAAGGCGAAGGGCTGGTGCCGCCTCCGCCTTCTGGTCCGCCGCCTCCGGCTCCTCAACAACCGGCCGCTCGACCAGCAGTTGGAGCCGTTCAAGACGAGTTCCCCGGCGAGCATGCCGCCTACGTCGTCTTTACGAGCCAGCCCGAAGACCGACGCAGCCGGCGCCGACAGCACCAAGTCAACGCGGTCGCCTCCAACAACCCCGAGTACATGCACTGGTCAGAAAGGCCTATCAGCTGGAGCCGGGCCGACCACCCAGAGGTGATGCCGTCTCCCGGCTCTTACGCATTGGTTTTGGAGCCACCCTAGCAACAGACAGGCGTGCTGCCCTTTCTCCCACGTGCTGATAGATGGCGGGAGCAGCATCAACATACTGTACCGTGACACCATGGAGAAACTAAACATCAAGACGAAGCAACTCATGCCTAGTCGGACCGTGTTCCATGGCATCGTACCCGGCCTGTCCTGCTCGCCAATCGACAAGATCAAGATGGATGTTCTCTTTGGGGACAAGGATCACTTCCACCTAGAAGCAATATGGTTTGAAGTGGTGGACCTTGAGAGCCCTTACCATGCACTGCTTGGCCGACCTGATCTGGCCAAGTTCATGGCTGTGCCCCACTACGCCTACCTCTAGATGAAGATGCCGAGTACCAAGGGCATCATCACCATAGCCGGCGACTACAAGAAATCCTCCAGTCTTGCGGCCAGCCAGCAGCCGGCTGGCCGAGTCCCTTGTGATTGCTGAAGAAAAGAAGATGCTGGACCGAGTCGTGGCCATGGCCGGCAAGAAGCCGGCCCTGTCCCCCGACCCCACGAGTGTGATGCCCAAGGTTCTTTCCAGCCGGCCAAAGAAACGAAGAAGATACCTCTGGACCCGGAGCACCCAGAAAGGTTTGCCGTCATTGGGGCAAACCTGGACAACAAATAGGAAGGCGAGCTCGTCGATTTCCTCCGTGAGAATCGGGACATCTTCGCATGGTCTCCCAAGGACATGTCGGGTGTCCCGAAGGAATTCGCCGAGCATAAGCTACACATCTGAGCAGATGCAAAGCCAGTCAAGCAGCCCCTCCGCCGACTGTCGGAGGAGAAGAGAAGGATTGTAGGAGAAGATATAGCCCGGCTTCTGGCAGCCGGTTTCATAATGGAGGTGTTATTTCCGGAATGGCTTGCCAACCCGGTCCTCGTGCTGAAGAAGAATAACAAGTGGCGCATGTGTATAGACTACACTAGCCTCAACAAAGCCTGCCCCAAAGATCCCTTCGCCCTGCCAAGGATTGATCAAGTGATAGACTCCACAGCCGGATGCAAGCTGTTGAGTTTCTTGGATGCTTACTCAGGCTCCCTCAGGTCCTCTCCAGGAAGGGGTTGCACAAGCTCTCTCCCATGTGGGAGGGCCCGTTCAAGGTTGTTCATGTTTCCAGGCCCGGCTCCGTGCACATGGAGACCCAGGAGGGGGTACCCATCCAGAACGCATGGAGCATTCAACACCTCCGGAGATTCTACCCCTGAGCAAGGCCCGGTGCCTGTGAAGAAGGCCAATGCCTGTGAAGCCGCTGCATTTTGGGAAAGGCCCGGTGCCTGTGAAGAAGGCCAATGCCTGTGAAGCCGCTGCATTTTGGGAAAGGCCCGGTGCCTGTGAAGAAGGCCAATGCCTGTGAAGCCGCTGCATTTTGGGAAAGGTCCGGTGCCTATGAAGAAGGCCAATGCCTGTGAAGCCGCTGCATTTTGGGAAAGGCCCGGTGCCTGTGAAGAAGGCCAATGCCTGTGAAGCTCGCCGCCCGTGACACTCTCACGTAATAATGAGTGGGGCTGTACACGCCCCGGAGTCTCCGGAGTGCCGCCCTCGGGCCTCGGGGGCTCCACGCCTGATGGCAGCACTTAGCTCCGCGCTGGTGAGAAGACGTCGAAGACTAGACTAGGTGCCAGACGCGGCTTTTTCATTTTCTTTATGCAGTTGGCTCGTCCATTCCTATCTGAAGTTTTATTGGAGCTGTTGCCGCCTCTGCCTTGTGAATCTTTGCCTTTTTTTACTCGTTTGCCTCGTTTTCTCTCGTACAAGTCTCGCGAGGGGGAGTACGAGGGCACCCTCGCGATCGGTTTCTGCCCCAGGCATTTGAGGTCTTCCCATCCAAGTCAGCCGGGGGAGCACCCCTCCCAGTCCGTGCCCCACGGGCATCGCGACGCGAGCACAGACCCTGGTCGGCCGCACCCGCGACCGAGACCTAAAGCTACCCTCCCTGACTAATCCTTGCAGGACATAAAGCGCACGGCAAGGCTTCGGCCTCGGGAGGCGAAGACCGCAGCGAGCCTTACCCTTCTCCGCGGCCGAAAACCTCTTCGACGGAGCCATGGGGGTGGCAAGTAGCCGGGTGTCAGAGTAAATGACCACGGGTAGCCTAGCCGGCTCTCCCTGGCGCTTCTGAAAAATTACGGCCGATCAAGCCCTCGAGCATCCAAGACACGAGGCCGCCTTCCCTTGGCGGCTATCTCTCAGGCCGGCTACCGGGAGGCGGCCCGGCCCTAAACCCACAGGAGGAAGGCCACAAGAGGGCCGACTCCAAGAAGCCGACCACGAGAAGGCCGACTCCAAGAAGCCGGCCCCCAGCAGGCGGCCAAGATCACACCCTCAGACTTTGCACCCACATAACAGCGATGAGACGAGGCGTGGCTACAGTGAAGCCTGCCACCCCCGAATCCCGGGCGCGCGCATAGGCCACAAATGCTTCCGTCGGGCGGCCATCACCCGTCCGGTCTTGACATCATTGCCATGTTGACCATGATGTCACCCACGACAGGCTGTCAGAACGGCCCACAGGCGGCGGGCCCCTTCGGTCAGAGAGAAACCCGAAGGCGGCCTGGCCTCCCCCAGTCGGCCTGAGATAAGGCCGGCTCCTAGGAGCCGGCTTGCTCCCTCCCTTGAAGGAGGCGCCTCATTAAGGAGACAAGATGAGGTAAGGCTACAGTGATCGCCGCCAAGGCGGCGACACTGTAGCCATGCTTACCTCGACAAAGCCCTCATCATCAGGAGTGTGGCAACAGTAACCAGCCCCCGACAAGGCCCCCGAGCGGTGGGACCAGCTTGTTGACCAGGAAGCCGGCAGCCAGCGGGACCCACCCGTCGGCGGGCCCCAGCGGCCGGCGGAGAAGCCGGCGAGCATAGACACTGATGGCTCGGGCCCACGCCCAGCCGGATTACCATTGTACCCCTGGGGGGTAGGCCTATATAAACCACCCAGGGCACCCATGCAAAGGGTTGATCTCTTAGAGTTTTAGACACCACATAGAGAGAAGAGGAGAGCTAGCCTTGCCCTTCTTCTTCCTCTCGCCAAACAGCTCAAGGAGCCTCTTGTAGCTACTTTGTTTATTTAGTGATCATGCGGAGACCCCGCAGAGCAGAAGTAGGGGTGTTATCTCCACAGAGAGCCCCAAAGCTGGGTAAGATTCGCCGGCGTGCATGTCTTCACCTCATCCCGTTTCCAGGCACTGGCGACGTCTTATTGGCTCCCACAATGATAAGCCACCCGTTGGCATATGTCGCACCTGCCACCCGACACCGGGATGGAGAGAAAGAAGTAGCAAGAAGGGATGGACTGGAAGGGCCCGCGCCGTTCCGTACTTATAGCCGGAGGAGGCCACCCGTCGGCCTCCATGATCATAGGTAATCATGACCCATTTTTGCATGCAGGGACTTCTCAAGTCATGCGGTTACCGAGTGGTTGTGGGGAAGTGGAGAAGCCCACGACCAGTCAATCGCCACGCGGCGCCCAAGGCCGCAGGCTGTTGGGGCCCATGGCGCTCAGACTTGCCCTTCGCTTCTCTGCTAAGCCAAGTCCGGCGCGCCTTGGGCCGGGGGCTCTGTCGGTGTTCAGGAACAGGGGTCCCAGACTTGCACGCTCGGCCTGCGGCGTGGTTCAAGTGGGGCCCAGTGGCCAGCTTCATCACCAAGCTCAAGACCCTCGCGAGGGGCCAAGCCTCGTGGGGATGATGGCAGAACCTTCCTCAAGAGCAGCCTCGTCGAGCAGGCTCATGAGGAGGCGGAGAGATCAAGGCAAGGTACCTCACGAGGGTGCCCGTGGCGCAAGCCATGACGATCGAGACTAAAGGCGCCCGGTGGAAGCCGGCCTGCGCGTCCTCGTTTCCCCTTTGGTGCAAAGGGGGCAAGCACATGCCAAGTCATCAGGTAAAGGTTACCGCTTTGGTGCAACTAGACCAACACCAGCAGAATGGCGGGACGGAGGTCATCGTGGAGCCCAGGACGGTGTCACTGTCAGAGCCTTTGGCAGCCGAAGACCAACTTTAGTCAGGATAAGTGTACTAGATGTTCCCCTTCAAAATGGCCAATAGTTGGCGCCCTTCCTGCTCATTATTTGGGAAGAGGCCCAGGGCCTCCCTCTATAAACCTAGCCAGAGAGAAAGAGAAGCGGTCGAACTCACCCAAGCAGTTCGCCGCACCAGCTCAAGAACGGCCCCTCGCGAGGCTGTTCTTCCCTTGTACAGTTCATCATCTGCCCCAGAGGCAATCCACCACACCGCACACTGGAGTAGGGTATAACACCACAACGGTGGCCCGAACCAGTATAAATCTTGTGTCCCTTGTGCTGTTCTTAGTTTAGGTTCCTTACGATCCATCAACACGTGAGCTGATAGGGGAAAGATCTTCGTGCGCACCCTAGAGTTCGAACCTCAAGGGTCTGCCGGAACCCGAAATCCGACAGGGTGCAACTTGCCCAAAAGAGCTTAATCCCTCTCCTGGTCGCCTCGGGCCTCCTTTTATAGGAAAAAGGGGTTGCCACAGTGGCACACATGAGGTGGAAAGGTCTACAGTCGATAAGCCTATTCTCTGGGACCGTCGGACAAACGCATTTAATGTTTTGCCGACATGCCCCCCTTGCTTTATCGGGGATGCCAAGGAAGCACGTCCTAGCTGCCGCCGCCTCGCCTGGCCTCGACAAGCGTCCGAGCTGATGAGGCATCGCGGCGCCACGTTGGCTGGCTGCTGGGCTGGCGCGGTGGTGGAGCCTTCATGAAGGGTCGCATGCCACCACGCAGGTGCTTGCTGAGTTGGTGTAGAGGCCGCCCGTTGCCACGCAGGTACCAGCCTAACTGGTTGAGCTAATAGCTGCTTGGGGACGGCGGTGGAGTCTTGGCAGGCGCGGGCCTGGCATTGGCCCTGCTGATGCCCTCGGCAAGGGTCTTGCCGAGGACACGACAAGGGTCTTGCCGTGGCGTTGCAGTTGTCCCCGGCAAGGTGCTTGCCGGGGGTCTTGTGGATTTCCTCGGCTGGGATCCCGCCGAGGGTCGCCGTCTTCTGGTCTTCATCTGATCTCACATGTTTATGATCTTGACGAAGATCTGCATGCCACCACAGAGGCGCCTCCCGAGCCTTAGTCCTAACATGGATAGTTGGTGGTGTTAGAACCCGTGGGCTCAAGGGTGGCTTGCTCTGCTGGCGTCGAGCAAGTTATCCCGGCAAGGCTGTTGCCGGGGCTGCGGAGGCTGCCTCGGCAAGGATCTTGCCGAGGGAGTCCACCTTGCCCTCTTGCTCTCCTGTGTTTCTGGTCTTGGCGTTGCCTTGGTTGTCTTGTGCTTTGGCTTCTCTCCGGCTTCCCTCCTCTGCCCTGCTAAGTGTGGCCACTACGCGCGGTTCTGACTGCCCGTGTACAAGTAAAGGGGTCAAAAGGAGAGCCCCGACTTTTGTACACCGACAGGGTTTCTGGCATTGGCTATGTCAAGTGAACTCCGTGGCGCCGGATAGATAAAATCGGTGGGGCCGAGTTTGACTTTAGGTTTAGGACATATGTGGATATGAGAAAGTGGTTGAGGGCTTTGGAGCATATCACCAAGCACTTAGAGCAAGCAAGCCATTAAGCAACACCTCATCCCCTTTTAATAGTATTGGCTTTTCCTATGGACTCAATGTGATCTTGGACCACTAAAATGAAAAGGAAGAGTCTTGAGCTTTTTCCAATCTTTGTCCTTAGCATCTTGAAGGGGTTCCACATCCTCTTGTCCATGCCATGTCTTTGTTGAACTATCTGAAATGTACTAGATGAAAACATTAGTCCAACAAAAGATATGTTGACATTAATTATCAAAATCACCTAGGGAGCACTTGTGCTTTCAATCTCCCCCTTTTTGGTAATTGATGACAACATAAATCAAAGCTTTGGATAAAGGTATGAAGAATGACAGGTAAAGCTTTGGAAGGACATGTAACATGCATAGGCTCCCCCTACATGTATGCAATCATGTGAAGATAGATTATAAGAGCATGTGAATGCATAGACGTGTCAGAGCAAGCAATGAGTTACATGTATCTTGGCTATATGCATCAAAGCAAATGATGTAGATACAGGAAATATACCTTCATGTTCATGAGTCCTTCGCGCAAACAGTATGTACATCAGCAAGAGATTATCATGCTCATGAGTGTGATGCATATACTTACCTTGTGGTCTTGAGCTGGCTTTGGAATAATTGAACCTGAGTAAACAAGGTTAGATAAAGTATGAACACCTACTAGACAAATCAATTTGAGAAACCACAAGAGTACCAAGATTGGGATGACATGTAGAGAGTGAGTACTAGGTACTTTATTTGATATAGACATGTCACCAAAGATCAAAGATATGAAATGAATTCGAAGATTTCCTTCCCTTAGATGTCTTTCTCCCCCTGAATCTGATATTGGATAATGGGAGAAGATAGGGCAAAATAAAATCATAGCAAAAACAATCATAACAAACATACTAACATGTCTTTCCCCTCTTGAAGGCATGTGACTTCTCTCCTCTATGGATAATAAGCATCTAGAGAAAATTGAGGTGTGCATTCTCTCTTATGTGATAAGCTTTGGTGTGCTCTCTCTCCCCCTTTGACACCAATTTCCAAGAAGGGATCTTCTGGAGCATGAATCAAGTAGGTTTGGTCCTTGAGTCACATTACAAAGCAACATGTGATATAAGATGCTGGTAGAGGACAACAATCATTGAGTGGAGCTGGAACAAATATGCTGGATGCAAATGGCAAAGTGTTTTCTCATCATTGAAATCGGTAACGCCGATTCCTTTTCTTCGTTGGCACCGAGTTGTTTTGGTTTAGCCGAAATAAACAAACTGGTGAGGCCGAATTCAACACAGAGAGAAAACAATTGTCATCTCAGCTCACTTAGGCAAATAAGATCTCACAAAGATTTGCAAGGAATTAACTGAAAGATTTGCAATGAATTGGATGCAGGGAATGCAGAACATAACAAAGAGAATAAAAGAAATCTAGATGAAGTTTTTTTTGATAAAAGGTAAAAAGGGAAACAAACATGCAAGAGACAAATGCTGGAACTCAGAAGAAAACACTAGAGAACTTCATCTAGAATTGGTCGGTGACAAAGTCACCTATGTTAGAGTATATTGACTGAGGAGTCAAATGAGAACACTTGATCGTAGGTCATACTCATCGTTTAAGCTCAAAATGGGGTTGCCATTTTTCATTTAAGCATTTTGATGTATTCACATCTTGTTGAGCTGCTTTGACCCATGACTTGGGGTAAAGCTTCTCTAAGATCGAATGACATACCTTGGGTGGTGGTGTTGAACTTGATCATGTAGTTGAACTTGTGTGGGATGCTCAAGGTTGATGTAGCTCATCAATAGTTGGGAGCACCGCTTGTGGTTTGAGTTCATCTACCTACATGGGTTAGTCTTGCAAGGAGGAGCACTTATGTATCCAAAGTGACAATCATGAAATTTGATACCAAATGAAATTTGATATAAAGAAATTGTCAAAGGATATATTGAAAGGATTCATGCTTCCTTGTCTTCAACCACCATATTGTAGAGACTTGGTGATGTAGAGATTGCTCAAGAAGTGAGAAAGTTGCAAACTCATAGATTTAGGTTCATTCAAGTACCTACAAGGGTTAGATAGAATTCAAGGGTACATGTATAGATCCAATACATATGATCATCATAATAAGAGAAATATCAAGGATTAGTCAAAGACGCATGCCTTGCATGTATCCAAATGGAGTGTCTACTCCAAGTTTGAGGCATCAATAATGTTCAATTCACCTCTCAAATGGCAAAATACTTTCTCATAAAGCGGTGTTGTGAATATATCCGCCAATTGCTTATCGGTACGAACATGCTTAAGATCAATGTCTCCTTTAGCAACATGATCTCGAATGAAATGATGACGAACTTCAATATGCTTAGCTCGAGAATGTTGCACGGGATTGTGAACAATCTTAATAGCACTTCCATTATCACAAAGCAGTGGAACATGTTTCACATAGATCCCATAATCTTTAAGAGTTTGGGTCATCCAAAGTAATTGAGCACAACATGAACCGACGACAATGTATTCCGCTTCGGTGGTGGATAAGGATACAGAGTTTTGTTTCTTGGAGGACCAAGACACAAGAGATCTACCAAGAAATTGACAAGTACCCGAAGTGGACTTTCTATCAACCTTGTCACCGGCATAGTTCGAATCGGAGTAGCCAACAAGATCAAAAGAAGACCTCTTAGGATACCAAATGCCAAAATTTGGTGTGTGAATTAAGTATCTCACCATCCTTTTCACAGCCTTGACATGACATTCTTTGGGTGCCGCTTGATATCATACACATATGCACACACTTAGCATAATATCGGGACGGGAGGCACATAGATATAACAATGAACCAATCATAGAGCGGTTACCTTTTGGTCAACCGGTTTGCCATGTCAAGTCAAGATTCCCACTAGTAGGCATGGAAGTTTTCATATCTTTGTTTTCTTGCATGTTGAACTTCTTGAATAAGTCCTTGGTATGCTTTGTTTGAGAGACAAAGGTTCCTTCCTTAGTTTGCTTGATTTGCAAACCAAGAAAGAACTTGATTTCACACATCATAGACATCTCAAACTTCTTCGACATTATCTTTCCAAACTTTTCAGTAAAATGAGGGTTAGTCGAACCAACTATTATATCATCAACATAAATTTGGCACACAAATAATTCTCCATTAACCCTTTTTGTAAAAAGAGTAGAATCAATATTTTCGATCTCAAAGCCTTTTCAATAAGGAACTTGGTCAAGCATTTGTACCACGCTCTAGGAGCTTGTTCAAGACCATAAGGAGCTTTGTGAAGTTTGTAAACATGGTCGGGTTTCTTAGGATTAACAAAGCCGGGAGGTTGTTTAACATAAACTTCCTCCTCAATTTCACCATTTAGAAAAGCACTTTCAATGTCCATTTGATATAATGTGATATCATGATGATTATCATAAGCAAGTAAGATGCGTATGGACTCAAGTCTAGCAACGGGGGCATATGTCTCACCGTAGTCCATAACTTCGACTTGAGTGTAGCCTTGAGTGACGAGATGGGCCTTGTTGCGTACAACTTGTCCATCTTCATCTTGCTTATTCCGAAACACCCATTTGGTACCCATGATGTTGTGGTTGTTGTCGGGCTTCTCAACCAATGTCCACACTTGGTTACTCTCAAGATTGTGTAGCTCTTCGTGCATGGCATTTATCCAATCCGAATCTTCCAATGCTTCTTCAACCTTCATAGGTTCAATGCTAGAGATGAATGTATAATGTTCACAAAAATTTCCCAAACGAGTTTTAGAGCGAGTGATTCTCCCAGTTTGGATATCACTGAAGATTTGTTCGACGGGATGGTCTCATGAAACTCTTGCTCTAACTTGTGAGAGCTTTTGGTTGGGTGGGGGTGGAACATCTTCTTCATCATCTTGTTCTTCCTCATGGGCTTCTTTTTTGTTGGTGTTGTTGTTCTCTTGTGGAGGTGGAGAAGGAGGTTGATGAGGTTCATCTTGGTGTACTTCCCCATTTTCTTCATCTTGGCGTGTCCCACTTGTGGATGCCTCTGAGTCAACTCTTGGTTCACCTTGTCGTGAGGTAGAAGCTTCCACTTGGACGGACAAGGTACTCTCCTTCACCTCCGTTGGACGAATCTTTCCAATAGACAAGTCTTGGATTGCTTCCGAAGGGTTTTTGTATCCTACATCAATTGGCAATTGCTCTACTTGCGAGTCGTTAGATTCATCAAACTTCACATATACTGTCTCTTCAACCTTTCAGGTGAAATTGTTGTAGACACAGTAAGTGTGAGAGTTTGAGCCATAACCGAGTAGGAAACCCTGATGAGATTTAGGAGCAAATTTAGAACGACGATGCTTATCAAGAATATATCACTTTGAGCCGAATACTCAAAAGTATCCAACTTGGGGTTTTACCAATGAGAAGCTCGTATGTTGTCTTGCGAGTAGCTTGTGAAGATATAGACGATTTGTTGCATGACAAGCTGTCTCAACCGCTTCTGCCCATAAGTGTTTTGGCGTCTTGTACTCATCAAGCATCGTTCCTGCCATCTCAATAAGATTCCGATTCTTCCTCTCAACGACTCCGTTTTGTTGAGGCGTGTACGTAGCCGAGAACTCATGTGAAATCCCTTCTTTTTCAAGAAAGGTGTCCACATTTAAGTTCTTGAACTCTGTTCCGTTGTCGCTGTGAACCTTCTTGATCTTCACTTCAAATTGATTTTGGGCCTTCCTAGCGAAGTTCTTGAAGATCTTTTGGACCTGTGATTTATCATCAAGAAAGAACACCCACGTAAATCTTGAAAAATCATCGACTGTGACTAAACCAAATGAGTTTCCAACGAGACTTTTATAGGCGTTTGGACCTAAGAGATCCATATGAAGTAGCTCGAGCGGTCTTCTCGTGGTCATGATGTTCTTCATGGGGTGGATTCCTCCAACCTGTTTTCCTGCTTGACAAACACTACACAATCTATGCTTGACAAATATGACGTCTTTCACTCCAAGGATATGATCACCTTTAATAAGCTTATCAAGATTTCACGTGCCCATATGACCTAACCTCCTATGCCACAACCAGCCTTTAGAAGATTTAGCAATTAAGCAAGTTCTAGGTTGAGCCTTTTTACTGAAATCAACAATTTATAAATCACCTCTACGTATACCGGTAAAGACCATATTATGATTATCTCTTCAAAACACTTGGCAATCTACTTCAGTAAATAAGACATTGAATCCAAGGTCAGCTAGTCTAGATACGGAAAGTAAATTATAGCCAAGAGATTCAACAAGCATAACATTTTTGATGGAGCTATCACGTGAGATGGCCACCTACCAAGGCCAACCACCTTACCCCTCGAGTTATCACCAAAAGTGACATACTTTCGAGGGCTGTCATTTTCAGCAAGCTCATGAAACATATCCTTATCTCCGGTCATGTGATCGGTACATCCACTATCAAGAACCCATTCCTTTCCTCCAGCCATGTAGCCGTGAAGATTAGCCATAAGACCAAATTGTCTCATAGACTCATCGAGATCGAAGTCACTATCATCATCCTCATCATAGTATCCATGTTCAACATCGTCTTGTGATTGATCATTTCCTAGAGAGAGTGATTCATTAGATAAGTGATCATCACAATGTTCATCTTTATGAATTCTAATGACATCAGAGATGATATTACTAACGATTCCAACATCTCCTTTGGCACGCATAAGGTCACGAAGCTCAAACAAACAATCACCAAACTTAGGATCTTTAGGATCCATCTTGCTTAAGGCAATTGACTTATGAAGAATCACATCTAGATTTAGCAAGGAATAGTTTGGAAATCGTTCCTCAAGAAACCTCCATATGGTGTAGGCACAATCAAGAGTAGGCAAGCAAACAAGCAAATTTCTAGGCAAACCTCTAGTAATAAGATTGACAGTTCTGAGGTTGCGGATCATGTCAAGAGACTCATCGGGAGTAGGATGCAAAGGATCAACAAGGGGTGCACAAGGGCTAGTAATGTACTTGTTCAAGTGATATTCATTCAAAATCTCAAGCATCTCATTTCTCAAAGCATGAAAGAACTCTCCATCAAGTATAGGCACTCTATGTCTAAAACTCCTCATCGTAGACTCATCCAACTTCCTCCAAAGGTGATTAAACCAAAGCAATGGAGACCAATGCTCTGATACCAATTGAGAGGATCGAGAAGAGGTGTCTAGAGGGGGGTGATTAGACCCTCAACAAAGAAAAGTAGCATTTTTTAAGTTCTTCAAGTTAAGATGGAGTTTTTAGCACAAGTTTAAACATTCACAATATGTTTCAAGCAAGCATGCAAGAGTATATGAGCAGAGGAAAGTAAAACATGCAAGTTGCAAGAAAGTAAAGGGATGGAATTGGAGTATTCAAACGCAATTGGAGACACATAGATTTTAGCATGGTTTCGATAGGTGGTGCTATCGTACGTCCACATTGGTAGAGACTTCAACCCACAAAGGGTAACGGTTGCGCGAGTCCACGAAGGGTCCATGAAGGAGCAACCTTGTCTATCCCACCATGGCCATCGCCCACGAAGGACTTGCCTCGCTAGGGTAGATCTTCAAGAAGTAGGCGATCTCCTTTCCCTTACAAACTCCTTGGTTCAACTCCACGATCTTGACAGAGGCTCCCAAGTGACACCTAACCAATCTAGGAGACACCACTCTCCAAAAGGTAATAAATGATGTGTTGATGATGAACTCCTTGCTCTTGTGCTTCAAATGATAGTCTCCCCAACACTCAACTCTCTCTCACAGATTTAGATATGGTGGAAAGATGATTTGAGTGGAAAGCAACTTGGGGAAGGCTAGAGATCAAGATTCTTGTGGTTGGATTGGAATATCTTGGTCTCAACACATGAGTAGGTGATTCTCTCTCAGAAAATGATGCTGGAAGTGTAGGCACGTTCTGATGGCTCTCTCCATGAATGGAGGATGGGTGGAGGGGTATATATAGCCTCCACACAAAATCTCGCCGTTACACAATTTACCAAACTCGGTGGGACCGAATAGTGAAACTCGGTCAGACCGATATGGTTCAAAATGTGAATGTTAGAGTTTTCGGTGGGACCGACATGATCAACTCGGTGAGACCGATGTGTTAGGGTTAGGGTAAAGCCTCAACTCGGTTTGACCGATTACAGAAACTCGGTGAGACCGATTTTGGTAATGAGCAAACAGAGACACTACAAAAAAATACACTTCCGTGATGATACGTGTTTGTCATAGTAGGTCGCATTTTCTGTCATGCATGTATATCCATGACGATTTTATGATAGAATCAAGATAGTCATACTGTCTTTGTCGAGAAGTGTTCCATGACATTACCAAAATTATCATCACGGAAGTGTCCACTTCCATGACGATAAATCGGGTGTCACAGAAGTGCTTTCGTCAAGGATGACCGACACGTGGCATCCACCGTAACGGAACGCCGTTAAGCTATCATGTCCGGTTTTGGATCCGATAACCCGTTAACAGCCCGGACCAATGGGGATTTTCCACATGTAAAATCATCATTGGCTAGAGGAAACAGGTGTCACTCATCCAATGGGCGAGATGCGCCTATGATATGTTGACACGTGGACCGGCCCAAAAGTGGCCCATAAAGTTTAATTGGGCCGGCCCAACTAAAGGCCCACAAGATTTTGTGGACCATAATGGGCCGGCCTAGCTAAAGGCCCACGAGATTTTGCGGACCATAATGGGCTGGCCCAGCTAAAGGCCCACAAGATTTTGCGGGCCATAATGGGCCGACCCAGGTAAAGGCCCACAAGATTTTTGCGGGCCATAATGGGCCGACCCAGGTGAAGGCCCACAAGATTTTTGTGGACCATAATGGGCCGGCCCATCTAAAGGCCCATGAGATTCACCTTCATTAATGGGTCGGCCCAGTTGTAGGCCCACAAGATTTTGAGGACACTAGTAGGCCGGCCCATTAACTGGCTGCCATGTTTTGGGCCAAATGCCGACCCATATTTGATCCGGTCCATTAATGGCCTGCCATGTTTCGGGCCTAATAATGGCCCATATGAGATCCGGCCCGTTAAAATCCTACCACGTTCTGGGCCAAATTACGGCCCAAATCATGTCTGGCCCTTTAAGAGGCTTTGGGCTAAATTATGGCCCATATCAGATTCGGCCCGTCAACTGGACGCTATGCTTTTGGGCCCACTTGCTAAAGGCCCATTTAGTAATTCGGCCTGATATTAGTTTCAGCCTGTTAATGGCCTGTTTAACATTTCGGCCCTATATTAATTTTGGCATGTTAAAAGCCCGTCATATAGTTGGGCCTAACTATGGCCCGGTTTGCATCCGGCCTGCTCGCAACCAATAATCTTATTGGGCCAAACAAGGACTGAGACAATTTTGGCCTATTAAAAGCCCGTGATTTGATTGGCACAATCATGGGCTCGGGTCCATTTCGGGCTGCTGCCGGCCCGTGAGCTGTTCGGCACGTTTCAGGCCCAACCTACTTCTCAACCTCCTAAAAAGCCCATTGAGTTTTCTTGCGAAAAGAGGGCCGGCGGTTTACTCGGCCTATTGAAGGCCCGAATATACTAGTGGTCCAGTTTACATTTAGGCCTTTTAATGGACCAAGATGATGGGGCCGATGATTTGGATCATACATCGTGATTGCATGACGGCCCGATTATGTACCGTAATTTTACAGTTTGGCCGGTTTACTACGTAGACAGGATATATATACAGTAAAATAACTACAACATCATGAATAAGAAAAAACCTAGACTATACAATAAAGAAATTACGGCATATTACATCCACTGGACATCAAAGTTCGCCACTATGATAATAAAGCACAATCAGACAGCAGATTACATACAATGGGCATCAAAGATCGCCACTAGTGCAAATAAACACGCCGACAAAATAATATACAAAACCGACATCACTTCAATAGAGTTCAAGAAAGGTTAGCCTCTTTGGGAGCTGCAGCATGAAAGCGGTGAAAGCAAGTGATGAGATCGGTTGTTTAACACTTATATCCTCCTCACTCAAAGATAAACAAGCGGATATATGACAGGTTTTGCACATAAAAGTATCAAGGTTGACAATTCATCACATTTCTTCCTGATGAATAAAGTGACACAGTTTGAAATTGCATTAACACAATATGGTATTGTTCAGGTCAATACATGGCAGGAAATGACATTGTGAAGGAGTTGGCAGCTTCACGACACCACTGGATTACAGATCAAGAACTCATAAGTATCAATGGTTAGTGTGCTGTCAATTTTTCCCATTTCATATTGGAAAATAAAGAGACAGTTTAAATAATAGTAGAATGATATGACATTGTTCATAGTTAAGACATTGCAGAATATGACATTGTGTTGTAGTGGGTAGGTTCACCACACCACTGGATTACTTAATCAAGAATGAAGCATACATGCAAAGGCAAAATAAGATCACTTGCTCAGATAGTTTAATTTACATGGTATGAAGAAGGAACTTGGTTGTACAACTGAAAACTTAAATTGAGAAGGACAAACTTTTGTTTATGAACTACATAATAAACTTCAAACATGCAATTTGATGCAAACACCAAAAATAAACAGCTGTTGCAGTCATGCCTAACCAAATATACACAACAAAGTTTGAAGGCTTGAGAAGGTCAAACTTACATGGTGAAGGCAGGCTCTATAAAGACCTTGTCCATGCTGATGGGCGGGGGGGGGGGCAATTCAAGTTACCACAGAATCTTCTTTATAAGCATTGCCTTTATTCTACATTTTGTTAAGAGTAAATATCACTAGTAGAAAACAGGGCTTTCGTCCAGGCCAGTAAGCACCTCCCAGAACGACGAGCTGGGAAACAAATTGCCCAGCTCGGCGAACAAGCGAAGCAATCGTGCCCCCCGCTCAAGGTGCCTGCTAGCGACATCGTCGATCCGAGGATGGTGCCCGGTTATGGCAATCCTGCAGATTACCTGCCCGACGATGTACATTATGATTTCTTGGAGGTGCAGATACAAAGATACGAGTACGGGAATCCTCTCGTCAAAGATGAAAGCTCTCTATCAACGATGATGCGAAGATTGCATGATTGGTACATGAAAACCTGCAAAGAGTTTGAGGGGAGGAGTACTTTGTATTTGAGAGTTAAAAAGGAGCATGACCTCCTTGGAATTGAACTGTTGCCTATTCCATTTGAGGAGTTCTATCAGTTTTTCAATCAATTGGCCCTCGATAAAACAACGGTCACCTGCTATCGTCTTTAAGTAGTACTACTTACATCATTAAGTATATCTATATAACTCAGCCCTTTCATTGCATGTATTTATAAATATCCTCACTATATTTTGCAGATTGAAGATCGCCAATTGAAGAAAAGACAAGTGGGTGATATTGGGTCCATTAACACATATCTCATAGATGCAAGCGAGGTTAAATTTCGTGCCAAAGATACCGAGGCCAACTTGCTACAATCGTTGGTAATAAATGAACACAAAGATATAATACTCTTTCCTTACAACTTCAAGTGAGTGTTACTGTCTTGTGGCATATTCGGTTTCCTTATTAGTCCAGGTTATAGTAATGTAATATTGATGAGTTATGCATGTGTGCAGCTACCACTATATTCTCCTAGAGATTAAGCTTGAGAAGGAGTAGTAATGCTTTTTGACTCCAAGCTTAAAAGATCCCAAGGAGTATGCAGACATGACCGAAATGCTCGAGAAGTAAGTTAAATCGATCATTATCCACCATATCAGCAACTTTGTTCATTTCGATATCAAGTAATTGTTTTCTTTGTATGGCAGGGCTTGGGAAAATTCACCAAAAAGCTCCGGACTACCAAGAAGCTGCAATTTAGACACCAAAGTAAGTAATATATAGTAGCATATTCCACGCCAGCATCTCCTAGTGATTCACGCACTAGTTTCATCAATACCATTTAGCATGCTTGCTAATTATCAGTTTGATTGACCTCTGTTTCTTGTAAAGTGGTTGTGGCAGGAACAAGGGAATGATTTATGTGGATACTACGTTTGCGAGTCCATCCGCCACACGACCTGTTAGAGGGGCTACTCAGACAAACAATATGAAGTGCGTAAATAAAAATATTCACAATTTTATTTTATTACCATCATTTGTGTTGAGTTTCATTCATATATATATATATATATATATATATATATGTGTGTGTGTGTGTGTGTGTGTGTGTGTATTGACCCCTTTCTTAAAATTAGATGTTTCGGAAGCGGGATGAACTCCTAGCACCAGATTGCATGCGAGCAATTCAAGAGGAATTGGCGGCATTCTTTCTTGACCACGTGATCGCTGAAGACGGAGAATACTATGTGGACCACGCGTCCGTATTGTAAAAGATAATTATTGTATATATGTAGCCGGTAGTGTCGGATAGATATACGAGAACTTGTTGTTCGACCAATCTCTCGGAGAAGGAGAGGTGGTCGATATCACTTCTCTCTGTATGCATATATGTTCATGACGATCTTCTGCTTGTTTAATTACTAGCTAGCTAGCGTGTCTAGCTAGTCCTCTCTATATGCATGTATAGTACGTGAAGTCGACCAAGCACGGATAAAAGAGAGGACACTTTTCTCTATTAATTAGCTAGCTATAGCACAATATATGAAACACCTAAATTAACCCCCAAAACCCCCAAAACCCCCTTTCAAAAAAAACAAGAAACACAGCCATGGAAATGTTGACGCGTGGATGTTTATTGGTCCCGGTTGGTGCCACCAACCGGGACCAAAGGCCCTCCCGCTGGGCTCAGCAGACAAAGCCACGGAGGCCCATCATTCCCGATTCTGATAGAACCAGGACTAAAGGGCAGTAGTATTAGTATCGACCCTTTAGTCCCGGTTCAGAACCGACTAAAGGCCTACCAACCGGGACAATAGGCCCTTATTCTACTAGTGTATAGATGTGATAATATAAGAAAAATGGAGAATATTTAAGATAATATGAAGAGTGATGCTACATAACCAAGTAGCTATAAATGTAAGTACATCGATACATGCAAAAGGTACAACCAAGAGCAATGCAGAACTAAACTTCTTCAGTACCATCGGTGTTATCCAACCTTATGGTAAGAGTAAATATAGATCTAATGTGTAGAAAATGGAGGGCAAAGGAAAATAAGCTGCAGAGTGATGGTACATGAACGACTACCTGTCAATATAAGTACACTGATAAAGGACAGCAAGTACTTACAAGAACAATGCAGAGCTAAAAAATTTCATCGACATTGGATATATTCTACACTAATGTAACCATTTGTACATATCAGATAATTTGGAGCGAACAATTGATAACCAAGCTATCATGCATACTGCTGTCACATAATGAACCAGGTATGTATGCAAGTACAGTGATATAGGACAACAGGTACTAACAAGAGCAAAGAAGCGGGCAACATATTTGAGATATCCTGTCGTTCTTTTCAAACCGGAATTCTTCTTCGAGCAGATTTCCTGCAAAAAAGATCCGTAAGGCACATGCAGAAAAGTAGAAGTTCAAATTGTCATGTGATTTTATAGACAGTACCTCATCCTGGGAACGAGGCCAGTGCATAACAAGGTTTTTCCATTCAATGTCTTCTAAATTTAGCACAGGAGGCTTCACCGGAAATTCGTTTATAGACTTGCCATCAAAGTGTGATTTCCTCGGTAACACCGACATCGCTGCGACAAGCTTCCTAAAAAGCACAAGCAAGCTTTGCTCGTCATGACTATCCAGATTGACCCTCGCCCACTTACAACAATGTAATGTAAATCATTATGTGTTCAATAAGCAAAAAACATGAAAATAATAACCATGAATAATAGCACTTACACGTAAGTTGGACAGGAAGATGTGAAAATGGTGTTTGTCTTCACTATAATCTTCCCATGATGGGAATATATGCACGTAGTCCCTAACAACATTGAAAGCATTGTATTTTAAACTGGGAATAACTGGAATGGGGTTCCAATATGCAGGAATTGGCTGTCTCAGTAGTTGGGATAGGTCTTCACCGTGGACTTGCTGTACTTTTTTGCTGGGTGGGATTTTTCGTGGTACAACCGGTGCTATGGCAACTGAAATCGGTATACCTTTTGTCGGAGTGCAGTCCTGTGGTGGGGCTAGTGGTGTGGCCAAGTGAAGTATGGGTACAGTCCATCGAGTCGGTCCTACGTTTTGTGTCACTGGTTGTACAACCAATATAAGTGGGGTGTTGTCTCGTTTCTCCGGCACCACCACGTTTTCAAGGACTTTGCTGGTGCTCCTTCAGGTTCGGCAATCACCCTCTTCCTTTTTGATGTCTGATGCATAAGAACAACATTTTTGTGAAAAGATATGGTATGATGACAGATGGAATATGTATTGATAATGGTTGGGCATGGCATCTCGACATATATGATGACTAAACTAAGCAGATGGCGGTGCAACAAAGTAGAAGAAATGCAAGACAACATATGCAAGATACGCGCAATCAATAAAACCTTGCCAAATTAGAACAGGCACCTTGATGGGTGAACAGGACATGCCATCTGCCTTTGACTCCTCGAGGTTAGAATAGTCATTAGGATCATATTCTAACAAGAATCAACAGTGGGGAGCGATGAGTTTCATTGCATCCGAATAGCACTCAATGCCTTGGTGCCAATTTTGTAAGTCATTGCAGTGTTTAGCTTCAATAGTGGACTGCTGCTAGTGCGACACAAAGCAGCTACACAGATCATAGTGTAGATATAACGGGAAAACTGTAAGCATCAGAGTAAAATCAGCAAAGTGGAACTTGCTGGAATATATGTGCTAGTATTGCCAGTACGGCTAGAAAGGCTTCGGATACTAGCTCTCTTCAACTGAAGGTGCGGTACTGTTAATATCAGTGTAACTCTCAAAGGCGACACAGCTCCCCGCATTTCCTTGCTATTCTTATAGGATTCAAGTGGGCAGGCCACTACAAATCCTATTCCCATGTTTACAAAATCCTACTTAATCAAAGAGGCCCTAATAGTTCAAAGTGTCCATCACAACCGAATCAGATAGACCTCTACATCGCAAATGTCCCCGCTCATCTCACTACAAGGAACATATTGTACTACTATCATACTCCCTCCGTTCCAAAATATAAGTCTTGGTAGAGATTTCCACTATGGATCTCATACAGATGTATCCAGATAGATTTTAGAGTGTAGATTCACTCATTTTGCTCCATATGTAGTCCATGGTGGAATCTATACACAGACTTGTATTTAGGAACGGAGAGAGTACTTATTAAAGAAGAACGGAAGAGAAACATGCTAAAGAAGAGCAAGCAGATTTTGGATAATAAAATGTTCGTTGCGCAGCGCCCACACATGATGAACCATAGCACGTTAAGAAAGAAACTCCATGCTGTCTCTCTATATTTGGTGCACGTGCTTTTTGAAAGTAAAGTAGGAACATTAGCTGACCAATTAAATGTTATCTGTTTTAGTAATATCAGCATCATATCAGATTCGTACTTGAGCAACAAGTTTGGAATTATGAGTGGAACGTTGTTTAGCTTCATGGATTCAGGAGCAGTGCTAAGCAGGTACGATGATGGTACTGAATATAAAGGCATCTCTGCATGCAAGTCACGTGACTTTTTTCATTTGGGTCAGTCGACCATTTCAGGCGGTTGGATGAAGATCCTACGTCTCCTAACCCTTCTTCTTCTCGTCTCTGATTATTCCCATACAGAACACCGCACGGGCCGCCGGCCGGACCACCGGCCCCCACCGCCTGTGTTCCTCCGCCACCCCCACCCCCACCCTCGCCCCCACCCACGTCGAGTTTTCTTCATTCAGCGAGACCCCACCACCGCCCCCACAACCACCGTCCCCACCCGAGCCCCTTCGTTCAAGACCGCGAACTCCGCGACTCTGAAACCGATGACCAAATTTTGAAATTTAGTCTAGTGTGATTTAACTAGTGTGGAATATAAAAGTGGAAAACCATAAGCATTGGGAGTATAGTGTTGAACGTGCCATGGCGGATCTGAAGGTGCAGACCGGACAAAGGCAGCTTCGCAACCAATGTTTGCTTTCAACTAGCAAGTAAGTGATGGACATGAAATCAGAGTAAAGCAGTGGCGATCTATTTTCTTGCTATGATAAATAAGTTGAGCAGATACGAAAGAGTACCGCCTCTGGTGTGGCGCCGTGTATGCATCTGCTGAGAATTTGACGGTGTTGTGGTAGCGATGGCTGTCGGCAGCGTGGAAGCAGATCTAGGAGGGTAGATGGTGGCGGCGGGGCGCGGTGGACGAGACAGTCGTATGAGCGGCATCGGCAAGGTGGACGATGGCGGGGATGAAGCGAGAGGATGGGATGCAAGGATCTCGGTCTGAAGCCATGGATGAGAGAGGTCGATCTCTTGTAATGGACGGCGGCGTCGGGGTATTGGCTCCGGCATGGTGGAGGAGGACGGCGGTGGATGGGGTGGCGGACGGAGGAGGCTGGGGTGGAGAGGGTGTTTTGGTGCCCACGGAGTACGAATGGGGAAATGGAGGTAGAGAGGAAGGGGGAACCATGTCTTATGGGTGCGCTTGTCTCAAATGCGAGGAAATTTACAAACTTAACCCCCGTTTCAAATTTCCTACATCATAATAATATTAATCGGTTGGGGATAGGACGGTAATCTCGCATAGACCGAATATTTGCCGACAAGAGTTTGTTTTTGGCGCCCACCGTGTATGAATCGGGGAGGGAGTCGATTTCGGCCGAGAACACACTGTGTTTTGGCGCCCACCGTGTATGAATCCGGGTGAGAGGCGGTTATGTCATGTTTGAGTGAAATTACAAACCTACCCCTATCAAAACCTATAGAAATCGAGCAGATAGGCTTTGCGTGGCAGGGATAGGCAGTAGTAACTTCCATCTTGCAGATTTTGGTTTCAAGATTCTCGCGACTTTCCTCGCTTCGCTCAATTTTTGCAGAGTGCAAGTTTACCATGCCAACTCAATTCAATCCCGCTTGTATTCTATTTTTTCAAGGGATCCATTTTGATTGGAATAAAATTCTATATACATAATTTTTGTATATACTATCAAAAGCACAACAAAGAATTCTACTCCTTTATATGTATAATATGATTTACAAATACAATGATCTCAAAATCATAAGGTTGAATTCAAAAAAATTAAACCAAATTATGTTCTACTAAAATGTATGGATCAGTAATATCTACATATTAAATAACATAGATGCGCGTGAATTCATATGAGTATGCATGTTTGATAGATCAATTTTGGTTCAAGTATGGATTACATGTATCATCATCTCGAATTCAAATATTTGAATCGCATTTATGTTCACTCCTTTCACGCCCATCTCTCTCACATGCATGCTCCTTCATGTAGCTATCACTCTCTTTTCTCCAGCTCACCCGCACGCTCACTTCATGTTTCTCCTATCCTCGCAAACATGGTCTCTCGACGTCTCCCTTGAGAAGCGTCACACTCTCCCTATCATTATACATTACACTATTTTCATTATCTCTCACGTCTCTACCATTCTCTGGTATCACTAGGTACCTAAGCTTTCTTTTTCACCGCCACACACACAGTCTCCACTCGTCTTTCAATTTGTCTTTCTCTCTATGCGATTCTTCTCTCTCACACCCTATATGTCTCTAGATATGACTCATACCACTAAAATTACTCTCTCTCTCTCTCTCTCTCTCCTGTAGACAAAACATCTTTAGTGGTCTCCTTTTAGACTCCATCCTAGACTGACATTATTCATTTGTTTACCGATCAGACAAACTCCTCCCTCTCTCTCTCTCTCACACACACAGCTCCTGCTTCCACTCCCCTTCCCGACTACCGTCTCTCTCTCTCACACACAAAACTCTCGCTTTCGCACCCCCGACTCGTATTTCTCTCACAAACATTTATCGACTAGCCTCTAGATAGGTTTATCCACCCGCACACTCGTTCTTCCACTATCGCATACATGTCTCTCTCTCGCTACTTGTATCTATGTAGATTTTTCTTCCCTTCTTGAGACACGCCCTCTCGATCATGCACACACACACTATCGCCTCATTTTAAGCTGATACCTCTCGCACACACACTCTTTGTGTCTTTGTCACACATGCACTCCGTCCTCCTCCTCTCTCCCTCTCTCTCTCACACACACATGGGCTTTTTGCAACAACTAGCAAGATGCCCATGTGTTGCACGGAACATCAAGATGCATTTGTATGAGTAGTTTATCTTGTGGAAGAAAAGGATGAACGAGGGAAGGCCTTATTTGCAAGTGTGGAGAGGGGTGTGGGTATATTTTTGCAAAATTGCCATAGTTTCCTTCATATCCATCAGATATAGATCGGACGACCTATATTGCAGGATGGCAGGCACACGATCATCACCAACTATGGTTTTTATAAGAGTCGGGATAAAAAACAGAGTTGGTGATGACGGTGGGCCTGCCATCCTACAATATAGGCCATCCGATTTATATCTGACGGATAGGAAAGAAACTATGGCAATTTACCCGCACGCCTCTCCACATTTGCAGATAAGGTCTTCCTTCATTCATCCTTTTCTCCCACAAGATCTTGATGGTACGTGCAACTCACGGGCATCTTGCTAGTAAGAGTAGAAATTAGACATATACCACTTCTTGAATCTTGAAACCAACAACATTCCTCCCTTATCTCATCAAAACCGCCAAAGGAATATATTTTTAGTGAAACATAACATATTTTTTTAGTGATATACGTATTTCAAAACTAGGCTTTTTTTCTCAAATCGGTGAATATGTATTAATCTAATCTGATTGTATGGCAACACATTGGCACATTGCTAGTAGTTATTATAATTTTTGCACATCGGACAAACGGTGGAGTACATATACGAAGAGAAGAGGCGCACGCACGCAATCGGTCTCTCGCTGTCTCACACACATGAGTGTTACATAAAGGCAACGTTAACAAATAAACCCTAAAACCCTAGGTGCACGGTTGCTGCATTCGCGGGTACCGGGTACATGGTGGAGCGCACCTTTGTAGGAATAGTCAGCTCGCGTGATAATTTGATCCATAGAAGTTGATGGTCGGGACCACAGGTGAATGACTTGGAGGCTGTGGCTCGCCAATTGCCACAGATCGAGTAGCCACGTTTAAAATATCATTTTTTAGCGGGGTTAAGAGTTCCGATTTTCAATGCCGCGTTATAAGTACCAAGTAGTTTTAGAATGATTGGTATGGAGCGAAATTGGAATTCATAGTACTACGTACCTCCTTGGCGTATGGTTGTATGGGTTTATGTTGCGAGATGTTGAACCTGGTAGTTCTAGGGCAAATACTATGGTTTAGATTTAGATGTTGGTTTTTCAGTAATGAAAATCGGAAGGGGGAAACCCTTCTTTGATTAAAAAAACTACTACCTCCGTTCTGGTTTACTAGTCCCCATCGTATTTTGGGTCAAAGTTTGTCCATGAATTTTACTTGAAAATCTGAATGGAATACGAGATTTTGTTATACCCAAACAAAAAAGGACTGGAGGGAGTGATTGCTCTGACACGGACGCAACCTCTCATAGCGCAGGCATTGAACTGGCGCGCCGGGCAAGAGGGCCCCACTCGCTGCAGGCCCAGCTGTACATGCCTCCTCGCCGCATGCAACCGGCTTCAGACTGCCCGCCTGCCTTCATTGAGTCCACGCGTGTGCCGGCAACACATCCTTCCGCGAGCCGACCGGCATTTTAGAACACAAAAAATGACCAAAATATAATTAATTACACATGGTCTTGACTTGTTGTGCTCGCACTGGTAGCAGGAACTAGAGGTTTTTCTTTATCTATAACTCTCCTCAATTTTTTTGGCTTTTAAGCGAATCATGGTTGTGGACATTATGTATGAATGTGCAGATATCTGTGAACATGAGTTTGATGTGGAAGTTGAACTTGGAATGTCGGGCTTGCGCGTGAACTATACCATGTCCAATGCTTCATCTGTTATAGTTTGGAAAGTAATTGTTGTTATTACATGACCCAAAAAAAGATATTTTGTGCCACATCAGTAGATGCACGGACATCACAACAGGCATGCTGACTGGATAAACATTTGAGCCTAGCTATTATGAAGGAAATTTTGTACTGACAACAGTTTTAGATAGCAGGAGACGCCTAGCCTGCTCTGCCTCTGCTAGCTTATTTCTGTCTTCTTCCATCTGTTCTTTGGCATGGGTGAAGAGAGCATCTGATTGCTCTTTTCGCTTCTTCGGGAACTCAGCTACATTGCACGCTTTCTTTCAGCCTTTACTAGAGCCACGAGGACACGAACAACTGATGACTCCACCTGGCTTGTGTGTAATCCAGCATCATCTGGGAATTTGCACCTTGTGTCTAATCTAGCATCATTAGGGAACTGGCACCTTGTGTGTAATCCAGCCTCATTTTGGAAACATGATCTCTAGGTTGAGCATACTTCCCTCCTCGCAGGAACTGCATCCTGACATGAAGTTACTTCTTTTTTAGATCAATACTCAGAGCAACCCAGATCCATTTAGTAGAAGCCAGATAAACAAAACTCGGAGAAGTGAATTCAAAAAGAAAAAAAACATACTACAAGGTGAGAACACCCACTTCCTACATCAATCTAAAAACGAAAGCATTAGGACGATTAAGACTCTTCATATTACACATGGAAGAACACGAGGCTTAAGAGAAACAGAAACTACAACATATACACATCGAAGAACACGAGGCTAAACGAAAGTAATTGAAAGGTTGTTACTTACCAAAGCTCGTTTTACAGGTTCGATGCAGCTCCTATTCAACTTGCAATGCTCCTTGAAGATGTCCCCAATATCCCGTGTTTGGTCTTCATTGCTCCTCTGCATGCTCGCACTCGTGGTTTTAAAATCTCAACATGGCAAGAAAAATATACTACTAGTAATACTCACGCATCTTGTGGGCAACATTAAAGCACTCGTCTGCCATGTTAGAGCATCTCCAACAGAATCGCAAGCGCGGCGCTTTAAAAAAGCGTTTATAGTGCTAAGATCGAGAAGTAGAGATAGAGAGTAGAGACTAGAGAGTAGAGGATAGTTCTCAGCATAGATAAATAAAAACAGATTATTCAACTACTCCTCGTCGTCCGACTCCTCCTCGGTGATGTCCTCCTCCGACGCCCGATCAGAGGCGTGAAGATACCGATCTTCTTCGAATTCCTGTATGCGCTGCTCCTAGCCTCATGTTGAATTGAGCGTCCGCTTTTAGCCACGCTTGTCCTCGCGATAGGCGGCTCGCTCCGCCCTCCTCTTATCCCTCTCCGCCCTCCTTTGCGCGTAGAACTCGCGCTCGTTGATAAAGTCCTGCGGGAAGCGTTGGCGCCACAGTGCCATGGCTTCCTCGTACATCTTAGCGATGCCAAGACGGTGCTCCCACCTCCGGTTGTCGCGACGATCCTCGTCGGTGATAAGCCGAGGCAGAGGCGCGAGCTCCTCTGCCCGCTCCCGCGTCGGCACGTTGGGGAAGTTCAATGTTCTATGAGGCCATCGGAGGCGCCACGCCACCACGTCGTACGCGCGGGCGGCCTCATTGGCGGTGTTGAAATTGCCGAGGCCGAGGCGCATCCCGCAGAACCGGATCTCGGCGGAGAAGCCGCCGGAGGGGCGCGCGCGGACGCCGCGGTATCCCCAAGTTTCTCGGTGACGCAGCAGCATGGTGGCGCGGCGGCGGCGAGGCGAGAAAGAGCGGGGAGAGAGCGATGGCGAGGCACGGAGTGGGGAGAGAGCGGTGGCAAGGCACAGAGCGGTGGTAGAGCGTTGGATTTTATAAAGCGCGCCGGACGCGGCGCGCCAAATCTAGCGCACGCCCGACCGCTTTTTCCCGCACGCGCGCAATCCTTTCCCGACGTCTCTGCTATCTCTACTCTCTTCTCTACTGTTATATTTATTTTATATTCAATATTTATCTCTACTTCTATACTCTCTACTTTTTCTCTACTTTTTTTTCTTATAAAAAACGGAGTTGGTGATGATGGTGTGCCTGCCATCCTGCAATATAGGCCGTTCGATTTATATCTGATAGATATGAAGGAAACAATGGCAATTTTGCAAAAAGATACCAACACCCCTCTCCAAATTTGCAAATAAGGCCTTCCCTCATTCATCCTTTTCTCCCACAAGATTAACTACTCGTACAAATGGATCTTCATGCGTGCAACGCATGGGTGTCTTGATAGTTCTAAAAAACTTTCCATCATTTGCCACACTACTGGTTGCAGATGAAAAACCTACCCAAGCATAGCGCGATACAGGAGCAACACACAATTACAAGCTGATATTCTGTTGGACAATGGAGGCTATAACCAATTACTTTTACGGGAACAATAGCACCCAGGAAATTTGAAGGGTAGGTATGAACAAAATTGGAACTGCACATGTACTGCTAAGTGATTCAATACACACATTACCAATCGAGGAGGAGAACGATGGTCGCGGCAGCCTCTATGAGTCATGGTCGGCAACGGGAGTCAGTTCATTGTCCACGACGATGGTGCTTCTGCGCTTGGGTCGGCTTTCGGGAAGCAGATCCGAGATCGTGGAAGACGGTGCCGGGGAAGAGGCTCCGTGTACGATGACGACTGTGGACCGGCTCTAGTGCGGCGTACGAGGTCGGATATGAGGCAGATGCGCTGTGGTGGACGAGTGCGCCGATGTAGAAGGGGAGGAGCACGAAGGTTGCGGTGCCGTGGAGAAGTCTATTTTGCGGTGGGGATAGAAAATGGAGAGTATTCAGGTGTACTACTCTGGGTGCTGGGGTGGGGTTGGCTGGGTAGGCTGAACCTGAAGTTACGAAAACAACCCCCTACCAACCGTCATCCGTAGGCCTGTTCCGAAGGCTATGATGGTAACTTCCCACTGCTCGAATCAGGGTCGCGGGAGATTTTCCCGCCGACCTCAAAATTTTGTGACACTGAACTCCCCGTGTGGCGTGTTGGGTAATTTGGCTAAGCAACTAGCGAGTAGTACTAGTAAACTCTGCATATTAGGTTTGACCAAAATCAAACTTCCTAAAGTTTGACCAAGTTTATAGAAAAATAAAAACATTTACCATAACAAATATGTATGATGTGAAAGTACATTCAATAATGAATCTAATGGTATTTATTTTTTATTGTATATGTTAATATTTTTTGTTATACACTTTCTGAGAGTTTACAAAACTTTACTTTGACCAATGCTAATACGCGGACTTAAATAAAAACGGAGGGAGGGAGTACACATTTGTTTTCTTAGTATGTAGTGAATTAATCATGTTTTGAAATTGTGAAATAAATATATTAGGCTACTGACTTCGAATGTAATGGTCTATACAATTCAATAGTTACAATCATTGTCGAATTCCAAGATGTATACGAGGTCTATAGTACTTCACAACATGCTCAAACTCACATAATCCCAGTCAAATGACAATCAAAATGCATTTCATAGTTATTACTTTGTAGGATGCAACAAAACCAACAATAACTCTACATCAGCCATTATAAAAGCAACATTTTGAACATATCCCAATCTGTGAATGAAACATGCAGAGACAGCTTGCGAAGATGGAGCAGATAGGGTGGGAAAGATTGTATGTATGTGGACGAGAGAGTAGGAGATAAACCTAACGAAACAGAGAGAGAGAGAGATAGAGAGAGAGATAAAGAGAGAGGAAGAAGTTAGGTATGTGAGAAAGATGGAGACATGTAATATACGTGAGATGCGTGTGCATCCGGATTCTGTACACGTGGAAGGAGAAGAGACAACATGTTTGATGAGAGAGCTGAAAAAACATGGACGAGAGGGGAAGGATATCGTGGGTTGAGGGATTGATAATTTTGTGCGGGGGAGAGAGGGACTGGTAATTTTGTGCGAGAGAGAGAGAGGGTGGGGGCAGGAGTCAGTCAGCCGTCGTCACATCATCCTGCTTCCAAATGTCCCCAGTTCTCTAGCGCAGTGTGGTCGCCGTCTTCGATCTCCTCGATGCCCTTTGAAGATTGAGGTGTTGTGCATGCTGGGGTGCAGAGAAGCAAAAGCGAGAGTGGTCGCCATATAACCTTGGATGGGGATGAATTGTGTGCTCGGGGGAGGGTGTGTGTGTGTGTCTTGTGTGTGTGTGTCTGTGTGTGTGTCAGATATTGAGAGAAAACAAACCTAAGGAGAGAAATGTGTGTATGTGACGGAAAGCTACATGCTAAATAGGGTATTCACCAAGAGATTGTGCGTGTGAGATAGAGAGCGATGTGCGGGCCTTGAGGTGGGCAGGGGCCGGGCGAGGGTGTCAAAATGTGCACGTTGATGCATGTGTTACATGCGATCGTGCAAGGGACGGACGAATCGAGAGAGATGGTTGTTGTGTTATGGATGCTCCTCACACACACACACACACACACACACACACACACACACACACACACACACACACACACACACACACACACACAAGTAAAATAGAAGACCGTTCTCTCATGTATACACAACGTATCGGTATCTGTCTATGTCTCACTGATGCATGATCATTTGCACATTCACACCTCTCTATGTCTCTATCACACGCACACCGTCTCCACATTGCCCTTCCACCACAACACACATATGGACACATACACACGTTCTCTCTCAGTCACACACACACAAAATCAGTATTAAAAAAACTAGGGCGCACCTAAAACATCCAAATCCAAATAAACACGAACTGGAGCTAAATTCAAATATATGGAAATATTGTAGCGTCAAGAACTTTTTCAGGAAAAAAATTTGAGTAATATTCGGGTATTGTTTTCACCATGAAGCCGAAGGCTAGCCCGCTCATGTCGTCTGCAGTCCCTCCTCGCGATGCCGCCGTGCTGCCAAGCACGCGAGCAGCTGGTGGAGCCGCGTCTATGCACACAGCATACGAAGAGGAGGACGAGCGCGTTCTCCAGCACGCCGGCGAGGAGGAACTAGCATGTCATTGTCGTCTCCGCCCATGCGGAGGAGGCGCGCATGGTGGCTGTCGCGGCGGAAGCCGGCCGCGCGCGTGTCGAGCCCGCAAACCAGGTGCGGACGCGGAATCTACCTTCGAGACCTTGAATTCCACATGGATCCTGCAATCTGAAGGAGCAATTTGGGCCAGTCGACTCTTGTGAGCCGTTTGATGCAACATGGATGGCTAGAAGGGCTTCTTCAACCTTCGAAATTGATGCACGGTTCATCTTCTCAGCCCGCCACATGCCTAACCACCTGCCGCCGCCGCCGCGCCCTCCCCTGAACCGCCTGCCACCGCCATGCTCCCCCCCACCCCCGCCATCCGTTTAACCCCGGGCACGATCCATTTTTTTCCGGCGAACTACATTCCACACCGAACACTCATAAGATAGATCATGGGCACCCTGCCACCCTAATATAGATACTGGGGTAGCTTCTCTATCGTCTTCTTCCTTTGTTCTATCGAACTTCTTTCACAAATCGACTGACCCAAATTATACTACTAGTACGAACGTATTAAGTGCAGTAGGAACACGAAGATACGAGTAGTAGTACCAACTGCAAGAAAAAAGTATTAAGACATAATACTAGTACTACTGTTGTAACGCCCCGGATTCGATGCGCCAGGTGTCTGCCAGTTATTCGTCGTTGTTGCCATGTCATTTGCTTGCGTGTTGCACTTTGCCATGTCATCATCTGCATTTCATATCATGTCATCATGTGCATCGCATTTGCATACACGTTCGTCTCATGCATCCGAGCATTTTCCCCGTTGTCCGTTTTGCAATCCGGCACTCCTATGTCTCCCGGTGCCCCCTTTTACCTCTTTTCATGTGCGGGTATTAAACGGTCTCGGAATGCCCCGAGGTTTGTCAAGCGGCCTTGATATAGCACCGGTAGACCGCCTGTCAAGTTTCGGATCATTTGGAGGTCGTTTGATACTCCAACGGTTAACCGGGTAACCGCAAAAGCCTCTTTTGTTTGCAGCCCAACACCCCTTTCTAAGTGGCCCAAAACCCACCTAACTCCCCTCCATGCTCTCGGTCGTTCGATCACGATCGCGTGCCCGAAAACCGCACCTCATTTGGACTCTCCTAGCTCCCTCTACCTATAAATATGCCCTCTCTCCCGAAATTCGCGGTCTAACTCCCCCGAAACCCTAAAAATCCCCTCTCCGCGCACCGGACATGTCCGCCGGCGGTCGGACACGTCCAGCCGCCACGTCGCCCGGCCAATCGGCGGCTGCCACGTCATCGTCGCCGCCCCCGCGCCCAATCCCGTGCCGCCAAGTGGCGCGCGGCCTCTCTCTCTCAGCGCGCCGCCAGTCGCGTCGAGCCCGCCGGCCGGATCTGGAGCCCGAGCGGCCCGAGCGTCGCGCCGCCGCCCGCCTCCGGCGCTGGCCGCCGCCGCCTCGCCGCTTTCAGACCGGCGCCCGGTCCTCGCCCGGGCCGCCGCCACGCCGCCCGTTGTCCTCCGCCGCGCCGCCCTGTTCGCCCGGCCCGGCCCTGCGCTGAAGCGACCCGCCCGGCCTCCGCGCCCTGCGCCCGACCGGCGCCGCCCGCCCCTCCTCCCGGCCCAGCCGGGCTGCCGCCCATTGCTGCAACACGCGCGCCGCCCAGCCCCGCTTCGCTGCCGCCGCCAGCCTCCTCCCGGCCGCGCCCGGCCTCCTCCGGCCAGATCCGGTCGAGGAGCGACCGGATCCGGCGACCCCGAGCTCGTCCGCCACCTCCCTCCTCTCCGGCAGCCCTCTCCGGCGAAGTTCCGGCCAACCTCGTCGTCCGTGCCCTCGGTTGACCTCTTCCCCCCTGTTTTCTCACTAAGTCCCGAGCATTTTTGTAATTTTGTGCCGTTTTCGTTGCATCATATCTCCGTCATCGTAGCTCCGTTTTGTGCGTGTAATATGTCAAAATGTTCGTCTCGAAGAGTAGATCATTTCATCTCATTGCATCATTTTCATTTGAGCTCATCTTGATGCCCGAAATGCTGTTGGAAGAGTGCTATGTGATGTTAGTTTCTGATTTTTATCAGAACTTGCAATTTTGTCATTTTTGCCATGATTGATGTGTGCATCCTATGGACTTGAGTTCTACATGTGTTTTGTAATATGCCATGCCATCTTTCCAGGGGTGTATGCCATGTATTTTTGTGATCTATGTGGTGACTAGCACAAGCATGCAAACTAGGTGTCTTGTTGTTGCTGATTTCAGCCCTGTTTAGCTGTTATTTTGATGCCATGTTAACTTGATGCTACAGAGAGTTCCATGCATATTTTGAGATACTTCACTTAGGATGTTTTGTTCTACATGTCTTGCTCTATCCATCCATGCCGTTGTTTGCAATTATGGAGTAGTCTAGCTTGAGTCAATCGAGCTCTACTTTTGCTATCAAATGTTTCCTGGCAGATTGTTTACATGTTATTCAATTTTGTCTAGGTTGTTGTGGTTGATCCATGTATGCTATGCTATTTTTCTTGCCATGTATGTCTTCTATGCCATGTCTTCTTGATGTATGTATGCTTAGTTTATCATATAAGGCTCTTTAGTGAGTGCATTGAGCTTGTAAACATGCCTTCTCGTTATCAGTTTTTGACATGCCATGTTGCTGAATCTGTTAACGAAACTTTCGATATTGACATGGGTGTTACTATATTTTCTGATCCTTTTTGGCTCATGGTCAGTAAAGGACTTTTGTTATATGCTTTGAGTAGATTCATGCCATGCCTTTGTTTGCCATGATAAGTTCCTGTAACATGTTGTTTCATAGCTCTAAACATTGCAACCTGATGTTAATTTCTGCAATGCCTGAAACTGTTATTAGTTGCAATCTTGCCATGTGTTTTTGAGCATGCTATAGTCATTTCTGGAGATAGCTCAGTGCTCATGTTTTGTAATGCTTTACCTGTAGATCATGCCCATGCCTTTTGATATTATGTTGAGGTCCTGTAGCATGTTGTTTTGATGCTTGCAATATGCCTAGTTGCTGTTTTGGACAGATTGTTGCTATAACTTGTATAGGGTGTAAGTGTTGAACCGTTGCTCCGTTTTGATTGTGCTCTATATGAAACTTGCTTGATTTTGCATGTAGTTTCATATTATCATGTTGGATCCTTGTTTTGAGGTGTTTGCTTGATGTTTGTATGCATTTTGCATCAATGCCATGCTTATCTTGTTTTGCTCATATCTTCTAGACCGTAGCTCCGAATCTAATGAACTTTATATGTAACTTGATTAGAATTTCGTGTAGATCATCGTGGTGCATATTAACTTGCTGTTTAACAACTTGAACTTAAGGTTTATTCAGATCTGGACCAATTTCGAAATTTGCATATGAGGACTTACCGGAATTGTTATATGTTGTTTCCGGCCTCATTTAAACTTGCCTTGATGTGTTGTTCTTGTTTGCATCATCCCTTGCCATGAGTAGCTTCATGTAGCTTTGTCATGCATCATGCTTGGTTGTGCATCATGTCTTGTTCATGTGTGGTGTGTTTACTATGTTGTGTGCTTCTTCTTGTTAGTTCCTGTGTCGTTGCGATCGTGAGGATTCGTTCGTCTACGCTTGGTTCGGCTTCTTCCGCTCATCTTCTTCATGGACTCGTTCATCTTCTTCATGGACTCGTTCTTCTTCCTTGCGGGATTTCAGGCAAGATGACCGTTGCCCTGGATCTCATTACTATCATTGCTATGCTAGTTGCTTCGTTCTATCGCTATGCTGCGCTACCTATTACATGTTTATCAAGCCATCCCAAATTGCCATGTCAGCCTCTAACCTTTTGCACCCTTCCTAGCAAACCGTTGTTTGGCTATGTTACCGCTTTGCTCAGCCCCTCTTATAGCGTTGTTAGTTGCAGGTGAAGATGAAGTTTGTTCCTTGTTGGAACATGGAGATGTTGTTCCTTGTTGGAACATGTTTACTTGTTGGGATATCACAATATATCTTATTTAATTAATGCATCTATATACTTGGTAAAGGGTGGAAGGCTCGGCCTTATGCCTGGTGTTTTGTTCCACCCTTGCCGCCCTAGTTTCCGTCATATCGGTGTTATGTTCCCGGATTTTGCGTCCCTAACGCGGTCGGGTGATTTATGGGACCCCCTTGACAGTTCGCTTTGAATAAGACTTTTCCAAAGAAGGCCCAACATTGGTTTTACCATTTGCCTCACCACCACCTACTTTTCCCTTGGGAGTCGCTCTCTCGAGGGTCATCTTTATTTAACCCCCCGACCAGTGCTTCTCTAAGTGCTGGCCCGAACCGAGTAGATCTATGGGGCCCCTCGTGGCAACTCGAGGTTTGGTTTTACTCGTAGGATGTCTCATCCGGTGTTGCCTCGAGAACGAGATATGTGCAGCTCCTATCGGGATTGTCGGTGATCGGGCGGCTTTGCTGGTCTTGTTTTATTGCTGTGAAATGTCTTGTAGCCGGATTCCGAGACTGATCGGGCTTCCCGGGAGAAGGTCTATTCTTCGTTGATCGCGAGAGCTTATCATGGGCTAAGTTGGGACACCCTGCAGGTATAAACTTTCAAAGCCGTGCCTGCGGTTATGTGGCAGATGGGAATTTGTTAATGTCCGGTTGTAGAAAACTCGAAGTGGATCTCAATTAAAATACACCAACCGTGTGCGTAACCGTGAGTGTCTCTTTTCGGGGTTAATCGAAAGGAGAACACGGTTTCTGGGTTATGTTTGACGTAGGTAGGAGTTCAGGATCACTTCTTGATCATTATTAATTGACGACCGTTCCTTTGTTTCTCTTCTCGCTCTCATTTGCGTACGTTAGCCACCATATATGCTTAGTCGCTGCTGCAACCTCACCACTTTACCCCCTTCCTTTCCCATTAAGCCTTGCTAGTCTTGATACCCATGGTAATGGGATTGCTGAGTCCTCGTGGCTCACAGATTACTACACCACCAGTTGCAGGTACAGGTTTGCGATGATCCTGACGCGAGAGCGATGTTTGCTTGTGTTGGAGTTCTTCTTCTGCTTCTTCGATCAGGGGATAGGTTCCAGGTCGGCAGCCTGGGCTAGCAGGGTGGATGTCGTTTGAGTTTCTGTTTATGTTTCATCCGTAGTCGGATGTTGATCTCTTGTATATGATGTTGATGTATTCTTGTGGAATTTGTGCCTTATGTATGTATCCCCATCTATTATGTAATGTTGATGTAATGATATCCACCTTGCAAAAGCGTTTCCAATATGCGGGTCTATCCTTGGCGGGACCTTCGAGTTCCTTTTGGATAGGGTCGCATATTGGGCGTGACAACTGTACATACTAAAGAGTTCAAATAACGAGAAAGAACATAAACATAGTTTTGCTGGGGCCTCGGCACAACACACCCTTGAAAATAAACTAAGCAACTAGTCCGCTTGACACTTCAGTAGAACCAGCATGAGCGACGGCACTGCCACCTACTCGGAGTCCGAGTCCACGTCCACGTCCTCGACTTCGTCCTCGTCCCTCTTCCTCTTCCTCTTCGCCGACGCTTCTTTGCTTGAACTGGACACTGGGCTCTGCTTCTTCATCCAACCCTTGTAGATATTTAAACAAAGGTAGGAAACCATTGTTGCGTACAGGATGTGATCTTCATCTAATGTCTTCGACTCCCATGCATGATGAAACTCGTGGTGAGGTTTCTTTAGTTTAGCATACAAAGGATCAATCATGGTTGCTGCCAGGGTCAGCATTGAAGGCTGAGAGGAGGACACCAGGCTTTCCTTCTGGAGATCGAAGGGCTGGCCTACAACGAGGCCTATCCAACCCAGGACATCCCTATCATTCCTAAAGTCTACAGCAACGAATTTCACTCTTTCGTCCTTGAGGAAGTTCTTAAAATCCTGGCACTCAACGTCGGCATGGCATATGTGGTAGACCAAGCACACGTTATGTACGCAAACCTGGATCACGGCGGGCTTCTTTTTCTCTGCCTCCTTTAGAATCTTCTCTCTTTGCAGGAGTGTGGTGTACTCAACATCTAGCCCAGCGACCCACTCATCCGTTGAACTGTTGAACATGCGTAGGAAGCGAGCAATGCATGCTTTCACCATCGTGGATCCACGTGTGTAGATGACGATGAACTCATCGCTGGTGATGGCTCTAACCTGGTACTCAGCGGCGACCATGGAGATTTGGGAGGCCATGGATTTTGGAGGAGGGTTAGGAGAAGTTGAACTGGTGTAATGTGGAAGGACGGGACGACTGGGAGCGAACTGTTGTAAGGTACTGTACTAGTAGAAGACTGGGACGAGTAGGGCGTGCGAACGACGTGGGGTTGATGGCTTGCCCGATGGATAAATGGCTGCAAGCCCCCAAAGAGTTCTCGAGAACTATGCAGGCCCACTAGATGTCATGTCTACTAGACCCATATAGTAGGCCTGACAGTATAGCTTCTGCCTGTACGCACGCCATGCCGGCGCATGGGTAACTTCACTTAATTCCGTCAACTGTCGCGCCTCCCACGACCTTCGCATCCCTCGCGCGGTCGCGCCCTTTGAGACTTCGACCGGCTATAAATGAGCATTTTTTTGCCTACTCCGCATGCATGATACTCCCTCTGGTCCTTTTTACTTCCGTCAACTGTTTGCAAAGTGTTTGACCAAATTTATACTAAAAATATCAATATCTACAATACTGATTATAATGAGTACAACATGTGACACTCCAAAAATTTTGTTTTGGTTTTCAGCAAAAACTTTGTTGGTTTTGAAGGAGGTCATTTAAACCCTTCCAAAAATCTCCTTCTCTCAAGAATTTCCCCTTTGACAAAAGATTTTATTTTGGCACCTTCTTCAACTCTAGTGTTGGTTATTAAAAAACTTTCTTCTGATTTTCCCCCTTCTCAAATTTGTTTTTGGGATTTAATTTTCTTTTAGAAGTAAACCCTAGGAATTTTGGGTCTTCTCTTATTCTGAAACCATCCATGGTTTTGCCATGCATCATGTGGAAAATCTTCCCAAAACCGCTCCTTCCCCTTTGGGACAATTCAAATATTCTGTCCCAACAAGTCCAACTCATTTTTGGATTTTATTTCATTAAATTCTTCTCCCAAAACAATTCTGTCCATTATTTTGAGCCTAGGTGATTTGCAAAGCAAGTACCTAAATGCCTTTGAGTTTTGTTCTCAAACCAACTATTCTGGATAGTACCTAGCACCCACAACCTAGAACCATCAAGATCCACTCTTCTTCTTTTCAAAATTTTCAAGTTTCGGCTTCTGCAAGTTTGGACCAGATTTGTCAAATTTGGTGAAATTCATATCTCCTCTTCTCCAAAAATTCCACCAAAATTCAGGAAACCTCCAGTTGCAATGAGAAGCCACTCCACCAAAAATCACCTCAAGGAAAAATCCCCTCATACCAAAATCATTCTGTCGAACACCTAGCATGCACTGTCACTTTGCACTTTTAGTAAATTCATAAATTCAGAGTTTCAGTTTCTTCGTCAGGGTCGGGTCACTGTCAGCAGTCGCTGGCGCGTTCGCAGCCTCTCCTCCTGGCCGGGCGCCAGACACCCCTTGGACGAATCACGGCGTCGGTGGCGGCGAGCCTCGCCCGGCGTTAGCGGTTTCTGTGGTGGCCGAGCCACCGTGGCGGCCAGCGCGAGCCCGCCGCCACGCCACCGTCGCCGCCTAACGTTCCTGGCCCTCGCGTGGCTCTTGCACGCCAACGCACCCCGTTGCACCGTCGCCGTGGCGGCAAGCACTGAAGCGCGCCTCTGCCGCCGACGGGCCCAGCGCGCCCGTTCGTCGAACTCCCCCCAAAGCTCCTCGTCCAAACTCGTTTAACGTCTAAATGGAGCCAGTAGACCTCCACGTTGATGCTCAACCGCTAAACCACCCCGACCAAGCCCTGCGCCGCCGTAACCTTCGCCGGAGAACTCCGTTCACGGCCACCCCCCTGATCGCCTATAAAGGGGCCCCGAGCTCGCCCTCGAGCACGCAGCATCCCTACACCTCACCTACACTCCGGCAGGCTACTAGGAGGACCTCGAGGAGGTCTCCTCCCCCAACTCCGGCCGCCCAGTTCCGCCTCGGCCTCCACCTCGATTCACTCCGGTGAGGCCATCCCCGGCGCCCTAACCTCGTCTGCACTCCCCTCGACCACCCAGTAGCCTAACCCCCACCTCAATTTGCTCTTCGCAGCACTCTCCGGCAAGATCCAACCTCTCCCGAATCGCCGTCCGCCGGAGCAAGGACCGCCGTCGACGTGGTACTCGCCGGCGACCACCACCACCACCCACCGACGCGGAATGGCGCCCAGAGCACGGAGGTACCACCCGATCCTCCTGCCTCGCCGTGGATCGCCGCCGGCGATCACCGCAGCCCTCGGGCGCCGACGAGCTCCGTCTCCCCCCTTTTAAATTTTTAAACCTAACGGGTGGGACCCGCCTGTCAGTCTCTCATTTTATTAAACAAACCGTTTTCTGAAAGCGTATTCTGGCAAATGCGCTTTCCAGTTTGAACCGTTTTTCTGGACTTTTCTGCATAACTCCTGGGAAGTTTCTGTTTCATTACAGAGAAGTCCTTGGACCAAAACACTTATTACTTTTAAACATAAAAGGATTTTTGAGTGATTCTTTTTATGTCCTCTTCAAAAAAAATTCTAGTTTTTTATCAGATTTATTTGAAAAATATTTGGAATATGTTTTTGAGCACCCCTTGGTATTTACGTTAGTGCATATATTTTTGTATACCGTAGATACCGAAGAAGGTGACGGGACCGCGAACTTCACCGAGCTAGGCCTCGACTACTCCGAACTAGGCAAGCATGTTTGAACTTTTGATATGATGAGTGTTTGGGCATGGTTGCATTAATTTAGTATCATGGCATGTTCATGAGCATCTCGATGAAAGTTTATCTCGTAAGAGTTGAGGCAAGTGAGTTTCGGGAAATCCATGAGTTGTTGGAAACACGTTGCATGGCCATGAGTTGGCATGAGAATGGGTAAGATGGCAGTGTTGTAGCATTCCAGTCTTATGCCAGATCGTTGACCCAGTGTCAACATAAACCAGTTAAATTCCCGTCTGTCTCCCCTTTCGTATTACCACATGTTTTCCGCAAGGGATACGACTTAGTAAGTTGCAAACCACTTCCTGGTACACACCAAATCGAGAGGCCGGGGTGAGGGTTCCATGGCCCTGGATTAAAGCCTTTCATCCGGTCAGGGGGCATGGGTGTTTCCGGTTGGGACCGAGAGGGGGCACCCTTAGAGCGCGCGTATATAAATTTGATCCCATGCTATTCGAGATAGTGATCTCCCCGTCTCAAAGTTTTTCTTGAACGCTGTCTAGGGTGATTCCTGGCAACGTGATGTAGGATGGGTGTGTACTGGTTAGCTGTGTTTCCTCCGAAATACCGTAAATGGAACTAGTCCTTCGTGACTACGGAAATCCATTGGCTGTGGGTATTTTAGTACAAACTCTGCAGAGTCAAAAATCCTTGAATTCATTCTATTCATGTCCAAGTACTGTGTTCATCTTATCTTGTCAAATGTCAATCTCGGTGACAGAAACTCCTGAGAACCACATGAGTGTAAATTGTTTATTCCTTTGGATGGACTAACCCGTTTATTATCATGTGATGAATATTTTCCTATGAGCACTACTCCTTGCAAGTTAACCGATATGAGAAGTGAATTATAAGCCCTTTCTGCGATGTTGCTCAGACATCCGACTGCGGCATTGTTATTATTTACTTTAATTATAAGCCCTTTCTGCGATGTCGCTCAGACATCCGACTGCGGCATTGTTATTATTTACTTGAATTATAAGCCCTTTCTGCGATGTCGCTCAGACATCCGACTGCGGCATTGTTATTATTTACTTTAGTTATAAGCCCTTTCTGCGATGTCGCTCGGGCGTCCGATCGCGGCATTGTTATTATTTACTTTAATTATAAGCCCTTTCTGCGATGTCGCTCGGACGTCCATTGCGGCATTGTTATTATTTAATTTTGTTATAAGCCCTTTCGTGATGTCGCTCCGACGTCCATTGCGTACGCATGTCTTTTCTTTCAATATAAGCCCTTTATGAGGTGTCGCTTAGATGCCCGACTGTGGCATGCTTTATTTATTTGTTCACCCTTCGAGGCGTCACTTCAGACACCTGATCGGTTTTGAGTTTATCTTCTTTGGGTTTTCGAGCGGACTATCGCCGATTCCCTTTTTACTTACCTTGCTATACTGATTTGATTGCGCTTTGTTAAAATTAATTATGTCGCATTCATGCATACATTTGTTATATCTTTTGTCCGAACTGTCTTGCGAGTACTTTCAAGTACTCACCTGGCTTGTTGATTTGGCGGATCTTGATGAAAGCGATCTCATGGATGAAGAGTTCGATAGCGAGTCCGGCGCCTAGAGGAATCCCAGTCAGTCTTGTGCGACCCCTGGATTAGTCACTGTGATATATTCGCTTCCGCTACCCAAATAAATTCACCGAGCCTCACCTCGACGCTCGATGAGCCGCTAGTGTAGGAGTCTTATCACCCACTCCATTGTGTTATTCCACCACTTTACCCCGAGACAGTAGTATGCCACCACTCCACTATGTCATATCCGCCACTATGTATAATTATTGGTGTGCTTGTAATAATTTGTTGAGCAACCTCAGCTCGACCCTGTAATATATCATATGCTAGTGGCTTATTGTATCAAGATTTTGTCTAGTAGTATGGAGGATTTTCCTCACACTGGAATTTATAGGTCGATTTCTCAATAAATATTTTTATTGAAAAACCGGTCGTGACAAGCTTGGTACCAGAGCCAGGCTGACTGTAGGAAGCCACTAGGTGCGATCGCTAATCAGTTTTTATCATATAGAGCTATTATTTAATTTTTACAAACGTAGTCAAATTCTAACAGTCAGCATAAATTTATGATTTGACTACTCAGGATTTTTGCCTACTTTTGTAGATGGCTGGCAACGACTGTGAGTCACAGATGTTCGCCAACATGCCCGATGGGTTCGTCAAGCTTCTCTCCTTCATCGTCCAAGTCACGATGGGGCCATCTGTCTTGATCTTCTCACTCTCTCGGCACAAGGTCAATGACCGTCTAACCATGCACCAAGCCATGGTGCAATTCAAGGGAGGCGAGTTGGCGTTTCCGGTTCTTGGGAGAACCATGCCCATGGAGAAGCATGCACTGCAGATGGCAGCCCGTGAGGCGATAGCTCGTCTCACGGATATTCTTCCTTCGATGAAGACTCGTCGTTACCGCTACCTGCCATGTCACGTGCCATACACCTGCCACTACGCGTTCTCTTGCCCCGAGAGGAGAACGAGGCGAAGCTTTGAGATGCTTATCGAGTATCTCCGGGCTTTGGAGGCAGCCTTCGACAACCTGGTGGGCGACTTTGTAGATGACCGCATGGACTCGGTCCATGGCTGTGCCGCCAACGGAGGGGAGCTCTGCGCGCCGCACCCGCCACGACTTCGTCTCGTCATCAGCATTTTTGCTCCTCTGCTCTCACCACTACTGCGTCCTGCCTACCACGGAGGAGTTCAACCATGTCATTGCGCCTACTCCGGTTTGTTCTGCACCACCCCTCGTGCCCGCTCATGTTCGAGTTGTCCCGCATAGGGCACCTGGTCCACCAACTCAGCGCAACACTTCACGTCTGGAGCCTATCATCGAAGAGGAGGTTGAGTCCACAGCCTCACTGCGCCTCACCCTTGGCAGACCAAGGGAAATCCTTACCATCTCCGACTGAGTACGCTTAGCCGCCATGCGATGTACCGACTTGTACGATATGTTTATATGTACATAGGCTGTGAGAAGTAGCTTGTTTGCGCATCATGTAGGAACTGGAGGAGTGCACTAGCCTAAATAACATGTCAGGATTATGTACGCATATCCTGAGTGATGTATTCTATAATTACTGCTTGCGTGTAAGATATGTAATGAGCAGTCCTTCTCCGGGCGCAAACGTTTATTTTCTTGAAAAATCTTGGAGCATTTGCGACTTTTTCCGTCTTCATGAATTTATTGACTTTTGCGACTCAATTTATTTTCTTATGAGTGTTGCAAAATATATCCCCAGAGTGAACAATGTCTCGTCCTTGGGCGCTCCATGCCAACTCCGTCGGAGGAAAATTTTGGCACACCCCAAGCAACAATTTCACACAGGGCAGTCAAGTCAATAGGACGTTGAAACGGCACTTTCCCAAATGTGCCGTCTTTATGAGCAAAAAGTTAGCAACAACATCAGGAAATGATGAACCAAGTCATCAATATGGGAAATCACCGTGGACGATATCAGCAGCAATCAAAGTTATCTCGAGCTCTGAAGACCGTCCCCAAACATTTTCTCACACCGACAAACCTCTTGAAGCCGAGGACTGGCTTGAGACATGGAAAGTAAATTAATTATTGCCCAGTGTTCAGACCTTGAGAAAGTGCTTTATGCTCCGCACTATCTCACTGGAGCAGCCGCATCGTGGTGAGAAAATTTCCTACACATGCACCCCAACAAAAATAATATAACATGGGAGGAATTTAAAGAAGGTTTTCGTGGGGCACATATTCCTAAGAGTCTTATGAAGATCAAAAGAGAAATTTGATGACCTCAAGCAAGGACAATGGCGGTGTCGAATACAACAGTCAGTTTACTCTGCTGTCTCGCTACATCAACGAGGAGTATATGTCGAAAGCAAGAAGATGGAAAAATTTCTAGACAGACCGCGCCACGCTTAAATGCCAACTGGTCGTGCACACCTTTCCAGATTTTAAGGCGCTGGTGGATAAGGCCATTACCTTGGAAAATGAGAGGCGCAGCTTAGAAGATTTCCGCAAGTGGAAGAGGACCAGACTAATCATGCCCGCAACCACCGCAGCAAGACAGATGTTTAGAAAAACTGGACACCCAACCCGACAAGCGTCTCACGCCCAATCAAGAATTTTCATGCAAGGGACAAGGAGTTCACATACCGCCAAAGCGTTACCTGTTACGCTTGTGGAGAAGAAGGGCACTATGCCAAGCGGTGCCCCAAGCCAAGGAACTTCGACCCCAAAGCCGAACAACGGAGGCAATAATTGGCGTAAAGCGCAACAATTTCAACAAATAACAACCACATGAAGGGTCATCTGAACCACGTGACCAAGAGGAAGCACAAAATGCCCCGGATGTCGTACTCGGTGCGTTTCACATCAACACAATACCTGCCATGGTTTTGTTTGATTCTGGAGCTTCTCACTCATTCGTTTCGAAAAGTTTTGCCTTGCAAAATAATTTTTCGATGCTTCCCTTGGAAAAATCTATGATCATCAAGTCCCCTGGAATTAAGCAAGTTACCCAGAGTTATTGCCAGGGTGTGGTTATCGAGTTTGAAGGGTTGAAGTTTCACGCAAATCTTATCGTGTTGGAAAATAAAGGGCTGGATGTCATCCATGGGATGGATTGGTTAACCACCAACAAAGGTTTTATTGATTGCTTCAACGGACCGTAATTCTCACCCACCACCACGGGAAGACCATAAAAGTTTCAGCCAAGGAAAGAAAAATATCCGGCAACGAGATTGAACAAGGTGGATATTTCTAAATTGAGCAAGGTTCGATCGTGTGTGAATTTCGGATGTATTTCGAAGAGCTACCGGGCATGCCACGGACCGAGAGATAGAGTTCACAATTGAGCTAGCACCGGAACCGCCCCATATACAAGAAACCACAGAATGGCACCATCCGAATTGGTAGAACTGAAGAAGCAAATAAAAGAATTCTTGGACAAGGGTTATATCTGAGCCAACTCCTCACCACAGGGTTCACCGATTTTATTTGCCAAAAGAAGGATGGAACACGAGATTGTGCATAGACTACGAGCACTTAACATGGTCACAATCAAGAACAAATATCCGATGCCACGAATTAATGATTTATTTGATCAGCTCGCTCAGGCCAAGGTATTCTCAAAGATTGACTTGAGATCGGGATACCATCAATTGAAAGTCTGAACGAAGATATTCCCAAGACAGCTTTCACCTCGGATCTGGATTGTATGAGTTCACCGTAATGCCATTCGGATTAACAAACGCCCTCGCATATTTTGTTCACCTCATGAACAAAGTATTCATGAAATTTATGGACAAGTTTGTTGTGGTATTTATCGATGATATTCTGGTATACTCCAAAACACCAGAAGAGCACGCTGAACATCTCTGAATTGTACTAGGGGAACTCAGGAAACATCAATTGTACGCTAAATTCAGCAAGTGTGAATTTTGGCTAAAGCAAGTAGGTTTTACGGGCCGCGATCTTGACCCAAGAAGGTATTGCTGTAGATCCGGAAAAGGTCAAGGCCGTGCTTGGCGAAAGCCACCAGCCAGTATAGCAGACGTCTGAAGTTTCTTGGGAATGGCAGGATACTACCAAGATTTATTGAAGGATTCTCCACCATAGCAAAGCCAATGACGCAACTACTCAAGAAAGACAGGAAGTTTGAATGGGCGGAAGCTTGCGAGAAAAGTTTCCAAGAATTAAAGAGAAATTAACGTCGGCACCAGGTATTAATTGTGCGGACATACACAAGAATTTTGAGGTATATTGCGGCGCATCCGGAAAGGCCTCGGATGCTGTTGATGCAAGAAGGCAAGGTAGTCACATATGTCTCCAGACAACTTCGCAAACATGAAGAAAATTATCCTACTCATGACCTGGAGTAGCAGCAGTTATACATGCACTCAAAGAATGGAGACACTTTTACTTGGAAATCGTTGTGAGATATATCACGGACCATAAGAGCCTCAAGTATATTTTCACACAACGGAACTGAATTTGAGGCAACGACGCTGGTTGGAAGTAGTGAAGGATTATGATGTTGGAATCCACTACCACCCAGGAAAAGCAAATGTAGTGGCAGATGCCCTAAGTGGAACCCTAGCCCAAGCGACGAAGGCCTGCCAAACCTGAGGCCTGAATTCCAGCGGGAGTTTGCTAAACTCAACTCTGCTGGTAGTCACCGAAGGCAGCATATCAAATTTAGAAATACAGCCTAATCTAATGGAGACAATTAAAGAGGCTCAAGATGGACACCCCACATTGAAGGCATTAAGCGGAAAGTGAGTTTGGGCAAGGCCCGAATTCGTGTCGATAAGCAGGGAATATTGTGGTACGGGGATAGACTTTGCGTACCAAATATCAAGGATCTTAAACAGCAGATCTTAGCTGAAGGCCACACCGCCCCGTATTCGATACATCCCGGAGGGACAAAAATGTACAAGGATATTCAGGAAAAATATTGGTGGCACGGTCTAAAAAGGGACATAGCCACGTACATCGCATGTTGTGACTCTTGTCAGCGCATCAAAGCCGAGCATCAGAAACCGGCGGACTTTTACAGCCAAATAAAATACCCGAGTGGAAATGGGGCGAGATTGGGATGGATTTTATTGTTGGGCTACCTCGGTCACGACACGGAAATAACGCTATTTGGGTCATCAGCGATAGATTGACTAAAGTAGCACACTTCATCCCGTGAAGACAACCCACACCACTCGAAGCTTGCTAGGCTCTATCTTTCCGTATCTTACGCTTACATGGAGTCCCAAAGAAAATAATCTCGGACGAGGCACTCAATTCGTCTCCGATTTTGGGATCACTTACAACAAGCTCTGGGAACTCAGCTGGCATTCAAGACCGCATACCACCCAGACGGATGGGCAAGCCGGCGAGTAAACCAGGTTCTAGAAGATATCTTTGAGGGCATGTGTTCTCACCTATGGGACCAGTTGGGAAGAGAGCTTACCATACGCAGAATTCGCATATAACAACAGTTATCGAGCCAGCCTGCAAATGGCACCATTTGAGGCTCATGTCAGACGAAGATGTCGTACCCGCTAAATTGGTCGGAAGCAGGAGACAGCCCTATCTTCAGCCGGACATGCTCAAAGAGGTGAAGATAAGGTCAAGGTGATTAAGGACCGACTCAAGACAGCCCAAAGTCGACGAAGAGTTATTACGATCAAAAACATCGGGAATCAGCTTTGAACCCGGTGAATTTGTGTACCTCTCAGTATCCCTATGAGAGGCCTGCATCGATTCAAGATTAAAGGAAGCTAGCACCAAGATTCATCGGACCATTCTCGCATAGTGGCACGGAAGGCACGGTAGCCTACCAGCTAGACTTACAGAAGATTTATCCGGCGTCCACGACGTGTTCCACGTCTCGCAATTGAGGAAGTGCGTGAGCAACCCAGAGAAACAAGTACCCCATGAAAACATTGACGTGCAACCAGACCTCACATATCGAGAGCATCCAATAAAAATCTTGGAAGAGTCTGAAAGTTGAACCTGACAGAAAACCATCAAGTTCTTCAAAGTTCAGTGGAGCAACCACACCGAGAGTGAAGCCACTTGGGAAAGAGAGGATTTTCTTCGGACAGAGCACCCACATTTATTTGAGGATCAGCTGTAATCTCGGGGACGAGATATTTCCTAAGGGGGTAGTTGTTGTGACACTCCAAAAATTTTGTTTTGGTTTTCAGCAAAAACTTTGTTGGTTTTGAAGGAGGTCATTTAAACCCTTCCAAAAATCTCCTTCTCTCAAGAATTTCCCCTTTGACAAAAGATTTTATTTTGGCACCTTCTTCAACTGTGGTGTTGGTTATTAAAAACCTTTCTTCTGATTTTTCCCCCTTCTCAAATTTGTTTTTGGGATTTAATTTTCTTTTAGAAGTAAACCCTAGGAATTTTGGGTCTTCTCTTATTTTGAAATCATCCATGGTTTTACCATGCCTCATGTGGAAAATCTTCCCAAAACCCCTCCTTCCCCTTTGGGACAATTCAAATATTCTGTCCCAACAAGTCCAACTCATTTTTGGATTTTATTTCATTAAATTCTTCTCCCAAAACAATTCTGTCCATTATTTTGAGCCTAGGTGATTTGCAAAGCAAGTACCTAAATGCCTTTGAGTTTTGTTCTCAAACCAACTATTCTGGATAGTCCCTAGCACCCACAACCTATAACCATCAAGATCCACTCTTCTTCTTTTCAAATTTTCAAGTTTCAGCTTCTGCAAGTTTGGACCAGATTTGTCAAATTTGGTGAAATTCATATCTCCTCTTCTCCAAAAATTCCACCAATTTTCAGGAAACCTCCAGTTGCAATGAGAAGCCACTCCACCAAAAATCACCTCAAGGAAAAATCCCCTCATACCAAAATCATTCTGTCGAACACCTAGCATGCACTGTCACTTTGCACTTTCAGTAAATTCAGAAATTCAGAGTTTCAGTTTCTTCGTCGAGTCGGGTCACTGTCAGCAGTCGCTGGCGCGTTCGCACGACCTCTCCTCCTGTCCGGGCGCCGCCGCCCCCTTGGACGGATGCAGCGTCGGTGGTGGCGAGCCTCGCCCGGCGTTGGCGGTTTACGTGGTGGCCGTGCCACCGTGGCGGCCAGCGGGCCCGAGCCGCTTCGCCACGCCACCGTCGCCGCCTAACGTTCCCTGGCCCACCGCGTGGCTCTTGCACGCCAACGCACCCCCGTTGCATCGTCGCCGTGGCCGGCAAGCACAGGGCGCGCCCTCTGCCACCGACGGGCCCGCGCCGCCCCGTTTCGTCGAACTCCCCCCAAAGCTCCTCGTCCAAACTCGTTTAACGTCTAAATGGAGCCAGTAGACCTCCACGTTGATGCTCAACCGCTAAACCACCCTGACCAAGCCCTGCGCCGCCGTAACCTTCACCGGAGAAGTCCGTTCACGGCCACCCCCCTGATCGCCTATAAAAAGGGGCCCCGAGCTCGCCCTCGAGCACGCAGCATCCCTACACCTCACCTACACTCCGCCAGGCTACTAGGAGGACCTCGAGGAGGTCTCCTCCCCCAACTCCGGCCGCCCAGTTCCGCCTCGGCCTCCACCTCGATTCACTCCGGTGAGGCCGTCCCCGGCGCCCTAACCTCGTCAGCACTCCCCTCGACCACCCAGTAGCCTAACCCCCACCTCAATTTGCTCTTTGCAGCACTCTCCGGTGAGATCCAACCTCTCCCGAATCGCCGTCCGCCGGAGCAAGGACCGCCGTCGACGTGGTACTCGCCGGCGACCACCACCACCACCCACCGACGCGGAATGGCGCCGTGAGCACGGAGGTACCACCCGATCCTCCTGCCTCGCCGTGGATCACCGCCGGCGACCACCGCAGCCCTCGGGCGCCGACGAGCTCCGTCTCCCCCCTTTTAAATTTTTAAACCTGACGGGTGGGAACCGCCTGTCAGTCCCTCATTTTATTAAACAAACCATTTTCTGAAAGCGTATTATGGCAAAATGCGCTTTCCAGTTTGAACCGTTTTTCTGGACTTTTCTGCATAACCCCCTGGGAAGTTTCTATTTCATTACAGAGAAGTCCTTGGACCAAAACACTTATAACTTTTAAACATAAAAGGATTTTTGAGTGATTCTTTTTATGTCCTCTTCAAAAAAATTTCTAGTTTTTTATCAGATTTATTTGAATAATATTTGGAATATGTTTTTGAGAACCCCTTGGTATTTACGTTAGTGCATATATTTTGTATACCGTATATACCGAAGGAGGTGATGGGACCGCGAACTTCACCGAGCTAGGCCCCGACAACTCCGAACCAGGCAAGCATGTTTGAACTTTTGATATGATGAGTGTTTGGGAATGGTTGCATTAATTTAGTATCATGGCATGTTCATGAGCATCTCGATGAAAGTTTATCTCGTAAGAGTTGAGGCAAGTGAGTTTCGGGAAATCCATGAGTTGTTGGAAACATGTTGCATGGCCATGAGTTGGCATGAGAATGGGTAAGATGGCAGTGTTGTAGCATGCCAGTCTTATGCCAGATCGTTGACCCAGTATCAACATAAATCAGTCAAATTCTCGTCCGTCTCCCCTTTCGTACTACCACATGTTTTCCGCAAGGATCTGGCTTAGTAAGTTGCAAACCACTTCTGGTACACACCAAATCGAGAGGCGGGATGAGGGTTCCATGGCCTGGATTAAAGCCTTTCATCCGGTCGGGGGCATGGGTGTTTCGGTTGGGACGAGAGGGGGCACCCTTAGAGCTGCGTATATAAATTTGATCCCATGCTATTCGAGATAGTGATCTCCCCGTCTCAAAGTTTTTCTTGAACGTTGTCTAGGGTGATTCCTGGCAACGTGATGTAGGATGGATGTGTACTAGTTAGCTGTGTTTCCTCCGAAATACCATAAATGGAACTAGTCCTTCGTGACTACGGAAATCCGTTGGCTGTGGGTATTTTAGTACAAACTCTGCAGAGTCAAAAATCCTTGAATTCATTCTATTCATGTCCAAGTACTGGGTTCATCTTATCTTGTCAAATGTCAGTCTCGGTGACAGAAACTCCTGAGAACCACATGAGTGTAAATTGTTTATTCCTGTGGATGGACTAGCCCGTTTATTATCATGTGATGAATATTTTCCTATGAGCACTACTCCTTGCAAGTTAACCGATATGAGAAGTGAATTATAAGCCCTTTCTGCGATGTCGCTCGGACATCCATTCATGCATTGTTATTATTTACTTTAATTATAAGCCCTTTACGTGATGTCGCTCGGACATCCATTGCTGCATTGTTATTATTTACTTTAATTATAAGCCCTTTCTGCGATGTCGCTCGGACATCCAACTGCGACATTATTATTATTTACTTTAGTTATAAGCCCTTTCTGCGATGTCGCTCGGATGTCCGATCGCGGCATTGTTATTATTTACTTTAATTATAAGCCCTTTCTGCGATGTCGCTCGGGCGTCCATTGCGCGCATTGTTATTATTTAATTTTGTTATAAGCCCTTTACGTGATGTTGCTCGACGTCCATTGCTGCACGCATGTCTTTTCTTTCAATATAAGCCCTTTATGAGGTGTCGCTTAGACGCCCGACTGTGGCATGCTTTATTTATTTGTTCAACCTTCGAGGCATCGCTTCAGACACCCGATCGGTTTTGAGTTTATCTTCTTTGGGTTTTCGAGTGGACTACCGCCGACTCCCTTTTTACTTACCTTGCTATACTGATTTGATTGCGCTTTGTTAAAATTAATCATGTTGCATTCATGCATACATTTGTTATATCTTTTGTCCGAACTGTCTTGCGAGTACTTTCAAGTACTCACCGGCTTATTGATTTGGCGGATCTTGTGGCGATCTCATGGATGAAGAGTTCGATAGCGAGTCCGGCGCCTAGAGGAATCGATCAGTCTCGTCGACCCTGGATTAGTCATTTGTGATATATTCGCTTCGCTACCCAAATAAATTCACGAGCCTCACCTCGGCCTTCGATGAGCCGCCAATGTAGGAGTCTTATCACCCACTCCATTGTGTTATTCCACCACTTTACCCCGAGTCAGTAGTATGCCACCACTCCACTATGTCATATCCGCCACTATGTGTAATTATTGGCGTGCTTGTAATAATTTGTTGAGCAACCTCAGCTCGACCCTGTAATATATCATATGCTACTGGCTTACTGTATCAAGATTTTGTCTACAAGTATGGAGGATTTTCCTCACACTGGAATTTATAGGTCGGTTTCTCAATAAATATTTTTATTGAAAAACCGGTCGTGACACAACAACTACGTTTTATAATGAGTATAAAAATATTGATTTGACATTGTGAATGTTGATAAATTTTTCTATAAGTTTGGTCAAAGTAGAGGTACATTAACTTTAGACAAAACTTAAATGCACAATGCAGACTAGTTCCTCTGTCCAGGTGTGTGCCATGTCCTATCTTGTCATCACAAGAAGGTTAGCTATTATAGTACTACTACCTCCCTTCTAGTTTAAAGGGCTCGATTCAAAAATTTCACCTACTCTTAGCAAGATAGGCGGTGGAATAGTTTTTGTAGTCTGCAAAAGTACTCAACTAATGCTGTCGTTCTTCACAAAAAAAAATGTGTTTACCAATGCATGCATGAACACTAGTTACTCTAACCCCCCTCTATTCTTTAATTCTTTGCCACATCAGCATGTTTGCTATTCCCGTGTGTATGATACCAGCTAAGATACCACCATCATAGCCAGCCTTAATCATCGCATGCAATAATTTAGTGCACCTTGAAATATGAACATGTGTGGGGCGTGTATGTTTTTAATGACTTGAGACTATACCTAGCTCGACATGCAAGATGACTTATTATGCACCGTTCCCCATACCTGCAGGAAGCCCGTTCGTCTCCAAATCCTTTCCTCTCCATGTGTGGATACAATATGCCTGCCAGACTCTCCTCCCTCTGGCGGTCCCACCACTCCACCCCGTGTGGAAAAAAATCTGCATGCATGACTCTCCTCCCCCCGCGCTCGTCCAATCCGTCATGACCAGTAATATTTCCACCCCTTCCCTCCCCCGTAATTTACTCCAACAAATATGCCCACGTAGCTGTTACGTTAATCATGCAACATATTTTTCGGAATATTGCTGCTTGATTATAGCTGCAGGTGCATTGGGTCAGCGACATATGGGCCCAGCAGTCAGCCCACATGTCAGTGATGCAACTGGACCTGCAGTTAAGTCAGTGCAGCTCAGTCCATATCTTACGTAGGTGTGCCATTGCTCGCTATAAATACTACGCCTCCCACGGTATTCGGAAGAACGCTCATGTTCATCGCTATATCCTCCCCCTCCCTCTCACGTCGACCACCATGGCATCGCCCTCCCAAGCCCTAGGCGCCCCTCGCTGCACTGCCTGGACGGCCACGCGTCGCCGTTCCGTTCCTCGCCACCACTAGTCAAGGAGGACGCGTCGGTGTTCCACTCCTCACCGCGACGCATCAAGGTGGACGCGTCGGTGTTCCCAATCTACGCCCGGCGCAGCGTCGGGGCAGCGTCAGCTCCCGCTTCTGAGGAGGCAGCTGTACGCCCGCGAGCCCCCAGTTGTCGGTTCGGGTTAAACAAAACCCTCAAGTTCGAACACTTTGGGGTGTGCAGGAGATCTCCCTTACCAAATCACGCCCTCGGCCTCACGGGATCTCTAAGCTTAGCTCGACGAACTTCGCAACACAAGAGACACAAGATTTATCTGGTTGGGCCACCGTTGTGGTGTAATACCCTACTCGGTGTGGTGTGGTGGATTATCTCTCGGGTGAGGATGAGCGATACAAGGGAAGAACAACCTCACGAGGTGAGGTGTTCTTGTGCTTGGTGGGTGTGAGGATGAACTGAATGAGTTAGGGCAGTTGCCTCCTACTATGGTGGCTAGCCCTATTTATAGAGGCCCTGGTCCCCTCCCCAAATATTGAGCGGGAAGGGAGCCAACAACGACCAATTTGAAAGGGGACAGCCAGTACAAGCTATCCTGACTAAAGGGGGTCTTCGCCTGCCAAAGGCTCTCGTGGTGACGCCGGCTTGGGCTCCATGATGACCTCCGTCTTGCCGTCCTGCTGGTCTTGGTCTCGTTGCACCGATATGGAAACCTTTGCCTGATGCCTCGGTACTCCTTGCCTGCGCTTGCCTCCTTAGCACCAAAGAGGAAGCAAGGACACTGTGCGCGCTGGCGCCCGCCTGGTCTCGATCATCATGGCTTGCATCATGAAAACCTCGCAAGGTTTGCCTTGCCTTGATCTCTCCGCCCCTCGCGAGCCAGCCTGGTGAGGCCACTCCGGAGGAGGTCTCGGTCGTCCGCCTCGCGAGGCTTGGCCCCTCGCGAGGGTCTCGAATGCTTGTTGGTGAAGATGGGTTGTACGGCCCGCTCGCAGAGCCACGCCGTGGGCATGAGCGAGCAAGTCTGAGGACCCCGTTCCCGGAAGCCGACAGTAGCCCAGGTCAAAGCGGCGCTCAGACTTGACTTCGAGGCGGAGCCAAAGGGCAAGTGCGGAGCGCTGCAGGCCCCAACAGCATGTGGCCTTGGTTGACGCGTGGCGGTTGATTGGACGTGGGTGTCTCCGCTTCCCCATGCTGCCTCGGCAACTGCCCGACTTGACGAGTCCCTGCTGCATGCAAGGAAAAATCATCATTACCTGTGATCGTGGGGGTGCTGGTTGGCCTTCTCCTTCTATAAATGGGGAGGGGGGAGAGCCCCCATCGCCCATCTCTTCCCATCCCACTCACTTCTCCCCCTTCACTCCATTACCTGTAGTGACACCAATGGCGCCGTCGAAGAGGTTCTCCGCCGCGGAGAAAGGGAAGGCCCGTCAGGAGGGGCCCGGCAAGGTTCTCCACCAAGGAGAAGTGGCAGGCCCGTCTGGAGGGGCCCGGCTCTCCGTGCCGAGTGTGGGCCCGTCCTGCAAGCACACTGCGACCCCAGCATGACCCCTCGCCTTGTGGCGGTGCCGCTTCATGTGGTAAAAGTCGCCCGATCGTGGCAGCCACAGCCGGTGAAGGGAGGCGTGCAGGTGGTCGCCGCGGCCTCTGGCCGCTCTTCCACTCGGCGGAGGTGCTGCGGAGTTAAATCGTCTGTCGGAGAACCCAGTCTGCAATTGGCTTCAGCTCCCGCGCTTTTTCACCGATGAGCTGCCGGCCCACAGTCGAGCGGGCTCGGCTCTGAGCGGAAGGCTGCTGCAGCGGGGCTTCCTAGGTCGCAGATTGAGGTCTCCGTCGCGAGCAACATAGCCCTGGCCCGGTTGGCGAGCGTTTGCCAGCAGTGGCACCTGGGCAAGGCGGTGCACCTCCATTTCAAGTCACGGCGGCGACCGACCCTCGTGAGGGTGTTTGGGGAAGATAATTACGCGGCGGGTGCTTCCCGAGGTCAGCAGCGGCGGCGAGTGCTCGGCCTTGGCGATGGTCATGACGAGGATGAAGGCGAACTCTCCCTTGGTGCCGACCACATCTCGTCCAGCTACGGCGGTTCTTCCTCTGGCGACAGCTCCAGCAGAGGTGGTTACGACCAGCCGCCATGCCGCCGCGCCCGCTTCAAAGGCGGCAGCGGGTCGTCTCGTCGCTGCGCCTCCATGAAGCACGAGGAGGGGTCTGGCTGAGCTCGGGACGTCACCAAGAGCCCGCCCACGCGGACCGCCGTGGGGGCACGCACCTCTTTTTATTTCGTTCTTCCTTTCCTTCCTATATTAAGAAAGAAACCAGTATGGGGCCCCGGAAGGGCGTGCAACGAACTATGATTTCTCAGTTATTTATGCTATGTTTATCGTTCCTGTGATGTGTCCCAACATCATCGTTTTATGTTGAGATAACTTAGCTTGACGTGCTCGGAGTAGTCTCCTCTTCGCGAGGTGCTTGCTTCTTAGTGCATGTCGAGGCCTCCTTGGCCTGGTAGGCGCTTAGGAACTGCCAAAAAACTCGTTAGGAGGCTTTTCATTTACCCGAGCCTTGGTCGCAGGCGCCGTTGGCCTTGATCCAGCGCTTCGTATCACGGTACCCAAGGGGCGCGGATTAGGAGAGGTGCGCCAGCTTGCGAGCTCGAACGAGGGTGCCGCGCGAAAAGCAGAAAAAGGAAAAACGCTCACGAGGGCACATGTCCAGCCCCCTCGCGAGGTATGCGAGAGAGAGTACAGGATAAACTAAAGACGGAAACAGAGGCAGAAGGCGACAGAACCAAACCAGCAAAGAACACCAGAAGGAAACTTCAATTAAAGAGGGGCGAGCCAACTATGGAAAGCAAATGAAAATCCGCGTCCGACACCTAGTCTAATCTTCATGTCTTCTCACCAGCGCGGAGGTAAGTGCTGCCACTAGGACGTGGGAGGGAGCCCCCGAGGCCCGAGGGCGGCACTCCTGAGACTCTAGGGCATGTACAACCCCACTCATTATTACGTGAGAGTGTCACGGCGGAGACCTTCTGAACCTTGGGCCTTCTTCACGGCGCGGGCCTTTCTTCATGGGTCAAACTTCCGGAGGTGCTGGATGTTCGAGCGTTACGAATGGTACCCGTCACGCATCTCGGTAGCGGTGCCGAGCCTAGAGACAGGGACGACCTTGAACGGGCCCTCCCACATGGGTTATGCATCCCTTCCCTGGAGAGCACCTGCCTCAGGACGAGGTCACCCACCTCGAGCGTCCTAGAGTGGACGTTGCGACAGTGTTACCGCCGCAGCGCCTGCTGGTATCTTGCCGCCCGCAGTGCAGCTTCGCGGCGACGTTCCTCCCCCAGCATGAGGTCCATCCCCCGCGTGGCATACTGCTGCGTCTCATCAAACGCCAAGACCCGTGCGGAGTGATGCTTCACCTCATGAGGGAGAACCGCTTCTTCTCCGTAGACGAGGAAGAATGGGGTCTCGCCCGTTGGCTTGGTGGAGGTGGTGCGGATGGACCACAACACGGACTAGAACTCATCGTGCCAGCCCCTGCCGCAGGCTTCGAGCTTATTCTTGAAGGTCCTGGTCTTGAGGCCTCTCAGGACCTCCGCGTTGGCGCGTTGACGACCATTGCTCGAAGTGCGCCAGCAGGCGTAGCAGATCTGCCTTCCAAGGTTAGCACAGTACGTTTTGAAGAGATTACTAGTGAACTGCAAGCCATTATCAGTGATAATGAGGTTGGGGACCCCAAAACGGCTCATGAGACCCTTGATGAATTTGACCACAGAGCCATCTGGGATGGTGCGGACGGCTTCCACCTCCACCCACTTGGTGAACTTGACGATGGCAACGTAGAGGTATCGGTAGCCCCCAGGCGCTCGAGGCGGGCCGGGATATCCGGTCCCGGTGCGAGCGACCATCAGTGGAATGGTGCAGGAGGCCTGGTGGCTGATGGATTTGCTTGGCGTGGAATTGGCAGGCCTCCCAGGACCTCACCAGCTCAGCTGCGTCGTTGAGCATCGTAGGCCACTAGAATCCGCTGCGGAGTATCTTGCCAATGAGGTTCGTGACGGCGAGTGGTGCTGCGATCCCCCCGTGTATGTCGGCTGGCAGCTCTTTCCCTGTTCCTGGAGAAAGCAGCGAGAGAAGCGTCATTTGGGCGCTTCTGTATAACTCACCATCTGGATGCAGTATGCCGTGGCTTGCCGGGCCACACGCTCCGCGTCCTCCTCTTCTCCGGCAGCGTCCCTTGCATCAGATATTCCTTGAACTCCTTGGTCCAGCATCATTCCTGGGGCTTGAGTGCCAAAAGTAGATCGCTCGAGTCAGACCCACGGCTGGGAAGCTCCGTGGTAAGCGGTGTGGGAGCTCCTCCGAGGCTGCGCTGTCCTTGAAAGCGGTGGTGTTGCCGATGGCGAAGCCGCTCCTCGAAGCGCTTGAGCTCTTGGGGCTGTTGCTTGGATGCCCTTGGCGATGTCGTCGGCTTCCTTGTTGGTGCCACGAGTGCGTCTTTGCAACTCGGGCCGATGAACTGCTTCTCCATCTTGCGCACCTCCGTGAGTATGCCTCCATGTGTTAGATCCTTGGCTCGTATACCTTGTTGGAGAAGTTGGCGAGGCTGTGAGTCGCCTAATGGTGAGGCAGCTTCACCCGGGGCGGCGCAGCCTTCGGGCTAGCTATGAGGCCTTACTACTCTGCAATGTTGTTGGAGACCTTCTGCTTGGTGAGCGAGCTGCTGGCGTAGTAGAGCTTGTCTGAGAGTGGGCAAGATGAGCACTGCTCCAGCCCAGCATACTGGCCTTGAAAACTCATCGAAATACATGACCCAGCCGTCGGGCGCCTTACTTCCTGGCGAGAGGGACTGATCCTCACGTATTTCAAGCGCCGGGGCGTCCGTCCATTCTGCCACGAAATCGGTGAGTGCGGCTCCCTTGATGGTCGTGGTGGTGCTGAACTCTAACTGGAATGCTTGCAGCTCGATGTTTCACTCGACAACCCTCCTGGCAGAGTTGGGGCTCCTGAGTACTCTCTCCAATGGGTAGGCCGAGACGACCTTGATGGGGTGACCTTGAAAGTAATGTCGCAGCTCACGCGAGGCCACCAAGAGCGTGAGTAAGAGCTTCTGAGGCATGGGGTATCGTGCTCTAGCATCCCATAACACCGTCTTGTGAAGTATACCGATTAGCAGCGAGTCTTGGGTCCTTGATGAGGCATCGCCTTAGGAAGTTAGGCGCCTCCTGAGGTGGTGGAGCCCCAAACGCCTGATTGCTTGTCGGGGTCCCTGCAGGCTCGGGGGCATTGTCCTGCTGAGCTTGATCCTCCGCTGCCGCAGTTGCGGCCTTTGCAGCGCCCTCTTGGTCTTGCATCATCCCTGCTGGAGGCGCAGCTCGGCGTGATGCGCCCTTGGCTTGGTGTTCTTCCCGAACCGTCACTAGAGCCGCCCTGGCGGAGTAGGGAGTGGCGGCAAGGTAAAGCACTAGGGGCTCGAGAGATCGTGGGGCCACCATCACTGGAGGGCTGGTCAGATATCTCTTGAGGACTTGAAATGCTTGGTCGACCTCCGGGGTCCACTCGATACGGCCCCTTCTGTTTTAACACCTTGCCTTTCGGGCTCAAAAACGCCGGTGCAACCTATCAACGCATGATTCAGACATGCAAAACACAAATTGGCAAAACGGTGGAGGCATCGTAGGCGATGTGGTCATTAAAACAAGACACATCGAATCCTTAATAGACGACTTGAGGCTCATGTTCGACAATCTCCGAACATATGACATCAAGCTCAATCCGGAAAAATGCGTTTTCGGCGTGCCCGTCGGAAAGCTCTTGGGCTTCATCGTTTCCAATAGAGAAATTGAAGCAAATCTGGCTAAAATCCGAGCTCTGTCACAATTGGCTATCCCAATAGACCTCAAGCAAATCCAGAAATTAACTGGATGCGTGGCTGCCTTAAGCCGCTTTATCTCCCATTGGGAGAAAAGGCACTACCTCTTTCTCGCCTTCTTCCACACACCGAACACTTCGAGTGGACGGATGCGGCCACGGCCAGATTGGAAGAAATAAAATCCGTCTTGGCCAGCAACCCAATCTTGGCCACGACAAATATTGGCGAACCAATGTTGTTATATATAGCAGCAACACACCAAGTTGTAAGCACAGTGCTCGTCGTCGAACGAGAAACGGACGGACATAAGTTCCCGCTTCAAAAGCCAGTATACTACGTATCCATTGTCCTCACTCCATGCAAATCACGATACCCACATTATCAAAAGATAGCATACGCGGTCTTCATGGCATCCCGGAAACTACGCCACTACTTTCAAGAGTGTTCAATTACGGTGGCCTCTGAAGTACCACTCAACGACATAATAAACAACCACGATGCCACGGGTCGGATTGCCAAATGGGCTATGGAGCTCCTCCCGTTCGACATAACATACAAACCACGGCGAGCCATTAAGTCACAAATCTTGGCTGATTTAAATGCGAATGGATGAAGCGAACTCCCTAAAGAATGCAGTAGCGTACTCAATTGGATCATGCACTTTGCGGCTCTAAGATCTGGCTGGTTTGGGGCGGCGGCGTCGTCTGACATCCCCACGGAGATCTGAGTCCAATCGTACTCCAAATATTATACAGATTCCAACAATGCAGCGAGAATATGAGGCCCTATTGCATGGTCTCGGATGGCATCTCCATGGGCATTCAATGCCTAGAGGTGCGTGGGGACTTGAACCTCGCAATATCTCAAATAAATGGAGACTTTGGCGTGAGGACCCAAAAATGGCGGCTTACATAGCGCCGTCCTCAAAATGTCAGCTTGGTTCGAGGGCTCGAATTCCACCATGTGGTCAGAAAACAATCAGCGGCGGATATCCTCGCCCGCATCGGCGCTAAGCGCGACCTGTCCCACCTAATATCTTCTTGGAAGGCTGGTTAAGCCATCCGTGGTGTGGGAAGGGAGACCGGCAACAATAGTCGGATCCGGCCTGGCGCGGATCCGAACACTCGGCGTAATCGGAGGCTCGCCACGAAATAACACCTTGATTGCGTGATTATGGCTGTCATCGCCCCGTGGACAGAACCCTTCTTGGCTTACCTAACTAGGCAAGAACTCCCTGAGGACCCAAATGAGGCACATTGCATTGTGCGGCGGTCTAAAGCCTACAAGGTCCACGAAGGAGAGCTTTATAAGAAAAGCCTACCGGAGTACTTCAAAGGTGCATCTCCGAAGAGGAGGGATGGCAACTTTTGGCAGAAATTCATGCTGGACTCGGCAGCCACCACACCGCAGCTTAGGCCCTTGTAAGCAAGGCCTTCATCTGAGTTTTCTTGGTGACGGCCCGGCGAGGCCTTACGGGACCTCGTCCAACATTGTGTCGGTTGCCAGCTTTTTGCAAAACAAAGCCATATGCCACCTACCACTCTCCAAACAATCCCCATTACTTGGCCCTTTGTGGTCTGGGGGCTCGATATGGTCAGACCCCTTAAAGGAGGAAGCCATAAGAAAAAGTACCTATTGGTCATGGTGGATAAATTCACCAAATGGATAGAAGCCAAACCAGTTAAAATGGCCGAGTCTAGACCAGTGATAGACTTCATATCCGGGGTTGTACATCGTTACGGTGTCCCCATAGCATCATCACCGATAACGACTCGAACTTTACAGTCGACGAGGTAAAAACTTGGTGCGGCAACATGGGCATTAAGCTCGATTATGCCTCCGTCTATCACCCCCAAACAAACGGTCAATTCGAGCGAGCAAATGGTCTTATTATGAGCGGCATTAAACCCAGATTAGTGCGATCCTTGAAGGAATCAGATACACACTGGGTTGAGGAGCTCGACTCCATACTATGGGGGCTGCGGACCACGCCGAATCGCACTACCGGATACACACCGTTTTTTGTGGTGTACGGCGCAGAGGCGGTACTGCCCTGCGACATCATTCATGACTCACCTCGAGTGCGCATGTACAAAGAGAAAGAAGCTGAGCTTGATTGGCAGGATAGTTTGGATGCCACGGAGGAGGGCGTGGCGTGGCAAAAGCCGCTCCGCATTCTATCGACAACGAGCTCGGCGGTATCAAAGCGAGAAATGCGGGCCAAAACTTATAGCGTTGGTGAACTTCGTTCTCGCCTACCGGAGAAGAAAAGGACAAGCTCAAACCCAAATGGGAAGGTCGCCGTTATTGACAAAGTTCTAACCGGTGGAGCGTACCGTCTGCGGGATGCATCGTACAATCGACTCGAGCCAAACCCATGGAATGCCGCCAGACTCCGAAGGTTCTACGCCTAGTGCCGGACTCTGTGTTCGTCTCCTTACCTCCGTCCTTTTTTATATATACATATTCGTTATCTATCTTTCTTTCTTCCTTCCTTTTTTTCTTTTTTCACGGCCTTAAAAGGTTAAAATGTGTCTTGACTACACAATCTTGACGCGCCAGGCGTGCTCATTATACCTGGGTGGTTCTTATACAGAAGCTTAATATAATTATATTCTGGGCTTTTTGTCCCCGGCACATGTGTTACTTTTCCACATGTACCTTTTCTTCGCCATTATATGCATCGATATGACTTAAGTTTTGGCCAAGCTGGGTTGCCTGGCTCTTGTGTTTATGCCCTACGTTCCCGTTAATTGGCTAGGGCATAAGGGAGCATCTCTGTGATTATTCTTGCCGGGTCGGCGGATGTGTACCTCGGTAGGTGAAGCGAAAGCTAAGCGTTCTTAAGGAATATTCGATCGGTGGACAAAGATGGCTTTTAATTATTACAATACATGCCCCGGATGTTTATATCCTGCGTCTCTCTTACTTGATTCGGACATGCACATTAATGCATGCATACCGAGGAAAAAGGAACCCATAGCGAACTATTCTCCTGGAAGATGTTTCTTACTATCCATGTAATATAACATAGCTAGTTGGGTACTTATGCATTCAGAACTTATGACCCCTACACCTGGTCTCCACGCGTACCCGGTTTTTACATAGCGGCGGGTATTGGATACACTCGGACTGTTGTGTCGGGAGGTTGAACAAAAAGTCCGCCATGACAAATGATTTACAATCCGGCTAGGGACAATATATGTCACTTGAAGTACGATCCTTAGGTGACTAAATTCTTCTTCTATAGCATCCAATAGGCTATCTAGCCTACAATCCTGTTAGAATACTTTGCAGCTAATTTTACGGTCATACACCAAGCGGCGGGGATCTCTTTCCCATCGGACCCCAGGTCCGACCTCGGCCACGTGGTTTGGAGTCAACCGTATATTGAGTCTTCACCATGGCCCGAGCTTCCCTTGCACCTTGCAGGCAGGCGATATCTTCCATAATCGAAGCGCCGCGCCTTGAAACATCTCTCAGGCTCCCCATGCCTCTGGCGGGGGGCGGATAGCCCATGGCACAGGCAATGCCACCATCACTGCCGAACTTGTTCGTGTAGTTGTGAGCTCGGCAGAAGATCCCTCGCAGACCGGGCATCTCCTCTCCGGGGCGACCCGTCGGCATACCTACGATATAACTCTATTAGCTGGTTTCTTCACCGAACTCTATAAAAAGTTAGTTCGAGGCACTTACTAAAAATGCAGCGTTGAAGCTCCTTATTCTCCTTTCGGAGTCATCTAGCTGGGCCCGAACATCTTTTAGTTCAGCGCCCGGCCGGTATATTGGCATCTTGGAGATCGTTTTCTCCCGCTAACTTTTGCCTAAACCTTGCGCTCGCCAGCCTCTAGTTGTCGTTGAGCATGTTGCCCATCCCCTCGCATGACCTTGGTTCACTCGGGATCATCTGCGAATCTCTTGTTAGATTTGCATGCATGCGAATACTAACTGGTATATGTCATTCTTTTCGATAGGAACAAGTGTTACCAGATGGGGCCTTCTTGGACTCCTTCATTGCGACAAGCTGCTGACCCGTGGCTGGGCTTTGCACTCCTCGACTCTTGAGACAAGCTGGGTATTCTTCTTCGTGAACCTATGCAAATAATGATCCTTAAATCAGTTGTGCCAACTGTTTCAAGTCTCGAGGTCTCTTGATATACATAATTATCAGATTTTTCTTACCCGTATATCCTTTACATACTGGTCGCGGCTCTGGTAAAGACCATTTTGAGCAGCTTTCGGATGTACCGTCTCTGAGTTGAAGGCATGAACACCTCTTGGAGAAACCGAGATTCATGGTACAGCGGCGGCGCTTTGTGATTCATGGCACTTTCCACTTGAATTCGTGGCGGACAGCCTATCCGCATCCTCATGGGAAGAACATCTGTATGCGGTGGGTGAAGTACAAAAAGGATCCTTCTCGAAGTTGGGACTCGGTTTTACCCATGCGATGCGAGGAAGCGATCAGGGATAATCGGCTATGATGGCCACAAGGCACCATCGCATCTTAAGCGATAGAACATCATAGCCGATAAGCTCCACAAATATGTCTGGATCTTCTTGAGTCAGGGTCGGGGCGGATCAGATCCTCCCGGCTGTAGGGGCCGGTGTGGACCTCCCTCACGGCTTTTTATGATTCCTTCTGAAATAGCAAGGTAAATATTTATAATGAAGAATGCGGGAAGATGCGGAGTAAAAAGTAGCAGCTCACCCGGTTTGGGGGTTGCACATGGAGAATCCATCCCGTGCACTACAAAAAAGACACATCCGTGACATTTTTGGGCGAGCGATTTTTTTCTGTCATGCATATGACACTTCTATAGCGATAATTGTGACAAAACCGGTATCATCTTAGATGTGGTGGGCTCCTACTTCTATGACAAAAATCATGTGAGAAAATGGACTTTTCGTCTCTGGGCGGGCGGAGGCGCAGCTGCATGACATTCTTTGGGCCGTCCATGTGGAAAAACCATAGTAGAAGCAAGAGGCGAGGAAAATTTGGGGAGTTCCAGTTATGGTGGGAGGTCGGGGCGAAGCGTCTTGGCGTTTCTATTATGCTGCGTCTGGCGTGTATGCGGCGTTAGCTCTAACTAAACCCGAAGCGGCGTTGGGCTCTAAGCGAACCGGCGATTACCGCTGCGAGGCTCGCGTTCTTGAACTTGAAGCGATCGATCGATGGTGCTATGGCGAACCCGATCGGCGATTCGCCGCTTTGCGCTAGCTGAAGCCGATCGATGCTGCCTCTGGGATGAACATTGAGCGTTGCGGGGGGTTTGGATGAGCGATGGCGGTGGCGTTGCCTCTGGATGAAACGGGACCCGTGGGTGTGGTGGAGGTTGGATGAGCGGTAGATGGTGGAGGGTGGTTGAAGCGGGGCGTCGTGGTTGTGGAGGCTGGATGAGCGATGAGCGATGGAGGGTGCCCGTGGAGGGTGGTTGAACAGGACCACGTGGTGTGGAGGGTTGGATGAGCGGTATGAGCGGTGGAGGGTGGTTGAATAGTAGCGGTGGAAGTAGCGCGGTGGAGGCTAGATGAGCGAGGAGCCCGTGGAAATTTGGATGAATAGGTCGTGGAGGCTGGAGGAGGTCGGCGGTGGAGATGAACATTATCCCGTGGAGTCCGTTTTGCGATGCGCCACACCTCTCCCGATGAACAGGACCCCGTTCCGACCGTAGGAGGTCCGTTTAAATCCGTTTTGCGATGCGCCCACACCTCCCGATCAGCAGGACCCGTTTACGACCATAGGAGAGTGCATTTTCGTCCGTTTTGTGATGTGCGCCACACCCTCCCGATCAACAAGACCCCGTTTAGGGCCGTGGGAGGTTCGTTTCCTCCGTTTTGCGATGCGCGGACCCTCCCGATGAACATGATCCCGTTTCGAGCGTGGCGGTCCGAACACAAGGCCGTTCCTCCGTTACTGATGCGCCATGCCTCGTTTCCATTGCCTGTTCCGTCCAAGCCCTCCCGATGAACACGATGCATTCCATTTCCTCCCCATGAACCTGGCAGCGCATTCCGTTGCCTCCCCATGAACACCGCAGTGATGTTGTTTCTCTGTTAAACCGAGCCATGTACGAGCCACGGCACGTGCATGTCATGTAGTAGGCGTTCGAGACCCACCCGTATGTACACGCCGTTGGCCGTATTTCTATCTTACACCCTGGCGGCATGCGTATGTGTACATACTACGTCAGGCGCCTCTACTTGACATGTGCCTCTACATCCACCAGTATATATATGCGTTACGTTCGCGACCCGAATGACAGCGCTAAATGCGCTTGACCAGGTGGGTCCGGTATCGGAACACTTCCTTACTGCGAAGATGTGGCTGGTGGGTCCCGCCGATCGAGCCGAATCTTTTTTTGCGGGATGCACTTCGCTTGCGTGCGAAGATGTAGCTCGTGGGTCCGGCGATCGAGAAGGACGTTTTTTCACGAGAGATCGGTGGCCTGTCGGTGGGTCCCCGGCCGGTGGAGGATAATAATTATTTTGCCGCGTAATAAGGAGGCACTTCCTTGCTGCGGCCCGTGGACCCGGTTGTCGGCCTCTCCGCGTAAAAGTCCACGTCCGATGGAAGCCGTTCCTTGACCCACGTTGACCACGCATACGCCCGAGAGCACCAGGGGCGGTGGGCGGCGGCGAGGCCTGCGAAAAGGGCGGCGGGCGGGAAGATGCGGCGGTGGATGCCGCAGCGTGAGGAATGCGAGGTTCAACGGTTCAACTGCGGTGTGAGGCTGCCGTGGCAAGTGGGAATAACGGGGGTATGGGTGAGTAGAGAGGATGGCACGGCCAGCGGTGGGAGTAGTAGGGGCGGTGAGGCCTCCGCGGCATCACAGCCATCCATGGGAGCGAAACCGCACGAGCCACGGCCAAGCCTTTGGTTTGGTAATTTTGGAGCAAGAAGACCGAGAGGTTGAAGAAGCACTACGGTAGTTGGATGGACATCGTCACAGTCCTTTGGAGCTAGAATCGTGCATATTGACTAAGTTGACAAAGCCCTCTGTCCCGTCAACTTAGTAGGCCCTAAGTAAGCACCGCCACCATCTTGGGTCCCAGCTAGGGAGTATTCATTTTATTGTGCGTAATAAGGCACTTCCTTGCAGATATAGCTGGTGGGTCAGAGGCTGTCGTGGCGATAACATTTTTCCACGAAATCTGGAGGCCCTTTGGTGGGTCCACTGATGTCAGGTGGAGGAATCATTATTTTGCGGCGTAATAAGGAGGCATTTCCTTGCGTGCGGCCGTGGACCGGTATCCGGCCTCTCACGTACTGATCCACTTCATATGCATGTCGATCGTTGACCATGTTGACCAGGCAGCGCCGAAAAGCGCCAGTGGTGGGCGGCAGGCAAGGCCTAGGAAGGAGCGACACGGAGGCAAGGAAGACTTCGGCAGTTGTTTCCCGCGGAGAATCTGATTTCTGAGGGTTCTACGGTTCATCTGCCGTCGTGGAGAATAACAGCAGGTGTGGGTGAGTAGAGGAATGGCTGGGCCAGTGATGGGGAATCACGGTGGGGCGGTGAGGCTGCTCTTGACATGAGCCGACAGCAGGGAGGAGGAAATTGGCAGTCCGTCGGCGCTTGTTTGAGCAGTTGGGCAGGAAGAAGCGAGGTGAAGAAGAAACACGGCGGCCGTTGGATGGCCATCATGAGTCCTTTGCTGTGTCGTCAACCTTTTTAGAAAGCCTCAAATCTGTGGAAAACAACATGAGCCCATACGCCATTATTTCTAATAATTTACCGCCCATTTGCTAATTATCAAGGTTTTTTGGAGCCATTAACGGGACCACGATTCCAGAGTCACATTGACCTGGCGGTAACACCTCATATCACTGCGGCCTCGCATGGTATTCCCAATTTGCCTTACCATGGCGGGACCGTTTAGCCTTTTGGCTCCACGTATATGATAGTGTGGTACGCATCCACATGATGAGAAGAACGGAGCCGACATAGCTAGTCTTGAACCCAAAGTGGCGCTAACATGGGAGACGGGCGGTCTGAGGAATCACATCGAGCATGTCGGTCATCAGCGTATGAATCAAGGGCTCTATGCTTGCGCTAACGGGACTCGGTAACCCGAGCATGTGAGCTAGGTAGGACTCGGATGTCGCTGCGTGACATTTCCCGAAGAACAGAACCACGAGCAAGTGAAACACATCTTAAACCCGATCAAGTGTCGAGGCGATAGTCTTTGGGCTAGCGGGACTACAGTGAATCCCGGGCCGTGGCGGACTACTATATTTCAGGAAGCACTAGACTACATTTCCCCATATGAGAGGCTGCCAAGGATAAACAACTAGATTTTGGATCCCTCATACCAAGCATTTCAATCCTACACAATATGCGATGTGAGTTACATACAACATGGCATCACAACAAACTCTACAACTCAAAGTACTTTATTTAAGAGGCTCAGGAGCCATACATGTATATTCATACAGATAGGGGTCACATGACCCAACACTCAAGTCATACAAACATACAAGCACATGCGGAAGCAAACTAGTGCTGAAATGAGACACTAAAAGAAAGAAAGCTTGGCGAAGCCTTTCTATCTCGATTGGCCCTTCACAAGCCTTGGATCACCACACAGGTGGCTAGTCACTCATCGGCGTCAAGGTCTACATAGAATTCCATCGGACGGGTGTTGTAAATGCGAAATCATTAATTAAGCAAACATGAGTGCGGATGTACTCAGCAAGTCTTAGCGAGAATCCTACTATACATGCACATTCTCAAGAAGGTAGTGGAGTTATTGCAGCAAACTGACTTTGACTCTTGGCTAAGCTATCTCTCATTGACACCACTTGAAAAGCATTTGTGGCGCCTGGGTCCACTAAACACCATCACAATACTCCCACGTGGATCCTCTCTCGTCAGCCCACGAGAGGGCCATCATGATACTCACACCTATCTTGAGGCTTTTAGTAGTATCCACTCACTTGTCTATGGGCTGTATAAGTGACAAGTGGTCCTTTACATGAATGGCTATTCAAATAGTTTCATACCACCAGGGGTGTACTTCTTCACGCTCTCACCACTTATGCGCGCTTACGTGCGAATTTTCGGCAACCTTCAAGCGGAAGCCAGCGAGGTGTTGTACGACGACTAAACACACGAGTCCCTAGTCAGGGTTTGTTGCCTATTAGGGTTCCATCCGGGGGAGTCCGGCCGAGGTTTCCACTAATGGCCCCGAGCGATGTGTGCGGGTTCGAGACACACAAGCGAGGCGAATCGGTACTGCACGTGCCCTACGTGCCTACATAACCAGACCCTGACATACTACAAACACGAAAACTACTTTGCAGACTCCGGACGGAGGGGCAAGAGTGGTTAATAAGTCGGAAGGTCAATTAAGGATCCCAATGCGTGGTAGTAGCTAAGTCTTAAATCACACACACTGATCTCGGTTCTTGAGGCGACTTCAATGAAACAACCACCATGTACTCCTACATGGTCTCTCATCGATACCTTTACAAATCATGTTCAACACTTCACTCTCGTTACCAACACAACCTTTCACTCTAGTTCATCATCACGATGAGGCGGACTGACACAACTCTAAGCATAGCAAGAATAGCATGGTAGGAAACACAAACATGGCTCAATCAACTTCTACACATACTAGTGGGTTTCATCTAATTCTTGTGGCAATGACGAGGTCATGCAAAGGAAGTGGGTTCAACTACTTAACACACAACAGTTTAAATCGCGTTGTCTTAATGCGGTAAACAAAGAGTAGAAAGCGAGATCATGGGTTTGTGTCGAGAATGATCAATGGGTTGCTTGCACGATGAAGAGGTAGTAAGTACTTGCCCTTCAAATGGATATTCGGGGTTATCCTCGGAGATAGAACCTACCACGAAGACACACGAGACATAATCAACACATGACCGATATGCAACAATATGATGGATGCTATGACATGGAAATATGAATGTGTGTTGGCCTAATACAGCTAGAGCAGAAAGAATGAACTCATTTGAATCAAAGATTCAAATGTTAGCTCATTTAACATAGCCATATTAGTGCATTATCTCATTATGCTTAAACAGCAAGGTTAACTTGTTCTTTCATTCACGAAACCATTACCAATGGATAGATTTAATTTTTCTGATCAAAATTCATATATAAAACTTTTGCATTTTAGGTTATAGATTAATTTCTATGAATATTTGAAGTTTGCAACAATTTACGGAATTTCCTGAATACAAATAAATCCAGAAATTAGTTATTGCATCAATGATCTTGTCGAGTGACGTCGATGTGGTCAGCAGGCGTCGAGGTCAACGACCAATGGGTCATATAAGTCGATAATTAATTTAACTAACTAATTTTAGTTAAACTAAAAACTGAGTTAGTTAGCGAAGGCCCCACTTAGTCGACTCCATCAGCGAGGTCAAACCATAGGCGTTTCACTTGCCGCAAAGCGAACATGGCGAGTGTGTTTGTGCGTTCGGCGACCAAAAGGGCCCAGGCGGAGACCATCGTGTGGCAAGGGACAAGCCGCGGCGTTTGGTGGCGATGGTTGAACTTGGGGTGGCGGAAGCGTCGCGGCGACGAGCTAAGCGTCGCCGGGTCGGGTGAAAAGTGAACCGAGCTTGAGACACGGCGAGTGCGTGGAGTGGTGCTCACGGGTTCACAGGGATGTGGTGAAGTGAGTGGACAAGGTGGCGTGGCTAGTGGGTGGCGAGGAACCGCGTCGGCGACGAGCTTCGGCGGTGGCGCGTCGCGGTGGTGCGCCGTCGCGGCAGCTCACTGATTGCCGCGAAGGTCAAGCGGAGAGGATGGGGAGGTAGCTTGGGCTCACGGCGATGCGTCGAAGCGTCGTCGAGTCGGGGCGAGGTGATCGCGGTGGCGGCAGCGATGGGGATCTCCGGCGGTGATCGGCGAGGCAGGTCGGTGAAGAGTGTTGTAAGCGTCACGGCGCTTCGAGGCTCGACCTGCTCGATGTAATCGGCGATAAGCGGACAAACAGACCGGGTGGCGTAGCCGCGGAACAGGAGAACGAGCTTCACGGTGGCCATGGTAGCGGCAGGCGTCGCCGTAGTAGTCTTGGCGGCGAGGAGAGGAGGCAGGGGAGGAAGCAGGTGTCTGCGAGCTCGGGGGAGGTGGCCCGACCCGAACCGCGGCCGGGCGGTCTTGAGGGAGGAGGCGAGGCGGTGAGCAGCTGCGTGGGCGTGCTTGGGTGCCGGCCGTCGAGCACACTGGCTGCCTGCCTGGCCAAGCAAACAGCTCATTGGGCCAGTGGCTGGGCTGGGCGGCGGGTGGGCTTGCAGTGGGCGCCCGAGTAAGCCTTGCTACATTTTTTCCTTTTTTATTTTTACGTAAGTTTGTAGACTTATTAAAAATAGTTAGAGCACTTCTAAAATCCTGGAAATAATTAGGGGCTCTGTTTAGAATATCTCCAACAGCCCAAACTTATTTTCAGAATTATTTGAGAAACCAAAATATTTACTAGCATTTAAATGCCCAAATGCAAATTACATATGATTTAATTCAATGACCTTCTGTTGACCTAGAAAATTGTGCACCTATTTTTTCAGAGGTTCTAACCCAAGACAAAAAGGGTGAACTTTTTAGAAGGGCATTTCAGGTTCATTGAAAATATTTTAGTAAACCCTAGTTGGATTCGAGAGGAGTTACGGGGTTACATCTTCCCCAATTCAAGTTTACGATGAAAGGTAAACATGATGCAACACTCTAATGCATGTACTAGGTAGGATGTGACAACTCACCCCATTCAAAGAATCTCGTCCGAGATTTTGGATCCGTCGGAAAGAAGGTGGGGTACTCAAGTCGAAAGCGATCCTCCCTTTCCCAAGTAGCTTCTTGCTAGGAGTGGTTTGACCATTGAACCTTGAAAACTTGATGTTACGGCGCATCAGTGGTACTCTCGGCTTGATCAAGGATCTGAAAGGATATTCTCGATAGGTGAGGTTATCTTGAAGATCAAGCGTTTCATGGTCCACTCCACGGATAGGATCAGAAACAACGCTTTGAGTTGAGAAGCGTGGAAGACATCATGGACTCTGGAAAGATGCGGAGGTAGTTCGGTTGGTAGAGCAACTTCTCCTCGTTTGGTAATAATGCGAAAGGGTCCAATGTGACGAGGGCCAATTTTTGCTTTGATACGAATCGATGGGTTCCCTTCAAAGGTAACTTGAGAAGGTAAGCCTTCTCGCCAACTTCATAAGACATGAAGCTTATGCTTGCGGCCATATTGGCTCTTTTGGCGAGATTGGGCTGTTTTCAATTTCTCACGAATAACGCGAACCAGCTCCTACGCTTCTGGATCATATCCGGGCCAAAGAGTTGTCTTTCCCGGTTTCGACCCAGGTTAAGGCGTTCGACATTTCCGTCCATAGAGAGACTTGAAGGAGCTTTGCCCAAGCTAAGCTTGATAACTATTGTTATAAGCGAATCGGCGAATGGAAGGCATTTCTCCCAATTCATGCGAAAGAGATGTGAAGCTTCGAAGCATATCCTCTGAGAATTTGATTGACTCGTTCTACTTCACCACTTGATTGAGGATGGAAGGCGGTGCTAAAGGAGAGACATTTCCCATAGCATTTTGGAAACTTTCCCAAAATCAAGAGGTGAAGAGACTTCCATGGTCTGAGTTAATCTCCAATGGAACACCATGAAGGGACACTATTAGGAGATGTATAAATCAGCTAGCTGGCTAAGCGGTTATACTCTCCTGAGCGGGTATGAAGTGGGCTACTTTGGAAAGGCGATCGACAACAACGAAGATAGCATTATTCCCTCTCTTGGTCTGGGAAACCCGGTAATGAAATCCATCTGAATTTATCCATTTCCATTCAGGAATTGCCAAAGGTTGAAGGGTGCTGCCGGGCCATTGATGCTCTGCTTTAACTTTCGACGACGGGCGTCGCATTAGCAATGTATTGGCGATTTCTCTCTTCATCCTAGTCCACCAAAACCTCTGGCATAGGTCGTGATACATTTTAGTACTACCGGGATGAATGGTGAGAGGGGATTCATGAGCTTCCCTAAGGATCAATTGCCGTAGCTGTTGTTTCTTGGGAACCACCAAGCGGTTCTCGAAGAAGACAACACCTCGCTCATCTATGGAGAAACACTTAGCAACTCCGCTAGCAATGTTCTCCTTGATCCGAGATATTCCTCTATCATCGCTGGCCAGTTATGATTTGATCCGTGAGGTTGGTTTTACGCCACCGGGGTGGAAAAGGAATCCTTGAGGAACAATGTGAAGGTTAAGCTTACTAAATTCCTCATGGAGAAGCGGTTGACTTTGTTGTAACATCGGTTCGTTACAATAAGATTTACGACTTAGTGCATCAGCCATGACATTGGCTTTGCACAGGTGTAAGATATTCCTAAGTCGTAATAATCCGTAATCAACTCGACCCAGCGTCTTTGCTTGAGATTCAAATCCGGTTGGGTGAAGATGTATTCAGAGCTTTGGTGATCGGTGTAGATTTACATAGCGATTACCAAGAAGGTAATGTCGCCATGTTTTTGAGTCCATGGACCACTGCTGCAAGCTCTAGATGCGTGTGTGGGATAGTTATCCTCATGTGGGCATGGCCCGTAGAAGTGTAGGCAATCACATGAGCGATCTTGCATGAGTATGCAACCTAGTCCTTATCGCGGCGTCACAATAGATGATAAAGTCCTTAGAAAATTCTGGTGGAACAAGTATGGAGCAGATGTCGAGCGTGTTTTCAGTTTCACGAAAGCTGAACTTCGCCTTGTAGGGTCCTCTCGAACTTTTTATATTTCTTGAGGAGTTCAGTTAGAGGCTTAGCAACCTTGGAGAATTTCTCGACAAGCGGCGGCAATAGCTTCGCTAAGCGAGAAACTCCAAACTTGCTTGACCGATTCAGTGGAGTCGATCAGGGCGGCTTGAACTTCGCTTCGGGATTGCAGCAATACCCTTACGGAGATTACATGGCCTAGATAGGTTACTTACGGCAGCAAAACTCACACTTAGAGAATTTGGCATAAAGGCGATGCTCTCGAAGTTTCATCAACACTAGCGTTAGATGTTAGGCATGTTCTTCCTCATTCTTGGAGTAGATGAGTATATCATCAAGGTAAACCACGACGAATTTATCCAAATACTCCATGAAGATCGAGTTCATGCTTAGAGAGAAGGTGGCTGGAGCATTGGTTAACCGAAGGACATGACGGTGTACTTTCGTATTGGCCATAACGAGTAACAAAGGCCGTTTAGGAATGTCCCCATTCTTGATTTTGATTTGATGGTAGCCCAACCTCAAATCCATCTTGGAAAAAGGCGAGGATCCGGCGAGCTGATCATACGATTCGTTGATCTGAGGGCGGATACTTGTTCTTGATAGTGACCAAATTGGGTCGGTAATCTACAACCATCCGATCTGTTCCATCCTTCTTCTTGAGCGAAGAGGACAGGGCAAGCCCATGGAAGGATCTGGACGGATGAAACCCTTTTTCAAGGACTAATTGAGTTGTTTCTTAAGCTCGGCTAGTTCTAAGGGTGCCATCTTATAAGGTCTTCTAGAGATTGGGGCGGTTCACTGGAACAAGGTCTATCACGAACTTCGACATCTCATCAAGTGGAACACATGAGTTCTTCTGGAAAGACATCAGGAAATCACGGACTACGGAATATCTTCAAGGTGCGGAAGGGGTTGGCATTTAAGGAGTAGAGGCGGCCTTTCGGACACTCGGGTCAAAACATTGGTATCTTGCCGAAGGATGGGTGAGTTGAGCAGTTCTAGTAGAGCAATCAATCTTAGCATAATGAGGCGACATCGGTCCATACCCAAGATGATGTTTATGTCAGGGACTTGAGAGCTATTAGTGATGCAAGGAAGACTAGTCCATGGCTGATTCTAGAGGTTTGCCACTTAGATCCGGGAGTTTGAATTACCATGGAGTGTGTATGTCACAAAATGTGGTGTTGTGCAATCAAGCATAGCTCTCGAAATAAATGAATGAGATGCTCGGTATCAAAGAGAACGATTTGCGGATGGCAATTAACAAGGGCGTACCAAACGGCGTTGGGATCCTCATGGGTCTCCTCGGTGAAGCGTAGTTGACATGGCCCTGGCGATGGCGGTGGTTTAGCGCGTGAGCACCTTTCCTTTGGCTTACCACCGGCCATGCGAGTTTCGATCTGGCGGGGGTTGTTGGGGACACTCACGGATGTAGTGACCGTCTCTACACTTGAAACAAGTTATCACATTGGGGACGTGGAGCAGCACTACAGCGGAGACCACCATAGGCCTTAGGCGGTGCTGGACTGCTGGTTGAAGCGCCTCAAAGGATAGCCTCGGAGGTGAATACGGGTGGCGGGCGGTGCTTGGAATCCACACTCGGCGCCGAGATCGAGGCGGATGAAGAACAAAAGTCACAGGAGTGCTTGCGTGAAGCTTTGTAACACCGGATGATTGAGGAAGCAGTAATCACCCGGTTATGTTAATTAACCTCTCTTTGATTGAACCCGTTCTAAAAAGCGAAACCAAAACTAAAACAAAGCGATAAAAAGTTTGAAAACAAATTCTAAAATGTTAGGGGTTGACTAAAATAGCTAACCTAATATTGGTGGGGTGCACTAATTTTATAAAATGCTGGCATTTAAATAAACTAACTGTGAGAAAAGAAAAATAATAAAAGAAAACAAAATAAAAAAGCGAGAGACACTGTGGCCAGCCCCTTACTCCCCTCCCCCCTCGAGCCATTCCCTTTCACCACAGCCGGCTCATCCCGGCCCCCGCCAACCCCCTCCCACCGCAGCAACCCTGGCAGATCCCATTCCCGCGCCCTCCTCTCCTCGCCCGTGGATCGGGCGGATCACCAAAACCACCTCCGCCCGCCCACCTGCATGCGCCTTGCATCCTGGGACCTCCCCTCCCACCTGCTGTGGACAGTGCAGAGCCCTCCCCTCCTCTCCTCAGTGCTTCCCATTGAGCCGGCCCCCACCCGGGTCGGCCCATCCTCCGTCGCACTGCTTGTTGTGGCCGAGCCGCCTCCCATTGATCGCCCTCTCAGAGCCCGCGCCTGGGAACGCCGCTCCCCCTGAGCTCACCCTCACCTCTCTCCTGCTCAGGTCGTGCAAGCTTCATCTCGTCGTAGAGCCGAACCCTTTGTGACCACCGCCACAGGAACCCCAACTCCTCTCTCCTCTTGACCATAGTGGCCCGTCATGCGCCGTACCCCATGCCATTTCGACCCTTTCGACTGCCTTGTAGATCCCCGTTCCCTCTCCCTCCACGCCTGGGATCCGGCGGTTCCCCAGGCCAGAGCCACCGCCTCAGCCTCTCTTCCCCCCTTCCTTCACCCGTCGGTGACCTCTCCGGCGCCCTATGGCGCCAGATCCCTCGACCGAACCCCCAGCAGCCTTTCAGCCCACAGGTATGTCGCCTCTCCGGCCGCTGTCCATGACTTCGCCTCGCCTGCGCCTTCGTTCGTCCCGTGATCGCAAGTGGTGCTGACCTCGACGCCGTAAGTGTTCAATGCCCGACCCCAGATGACCACCAGGTAGGCGCCCGGCAAGTGCTCTCAGTTGGGCGCCTTGAAACGACCTCGCCCGCATGCCCGATTGGCCTTGAGCCCGCGACATGGGCCCCCTAAAGAGCGTTTTATTAAAGCGGATAAAAATAAAATGAAAATGAATAAAATTAATTAACTAACTAATTAATTAATTAATTAATTGGTAATTAATTAATCTAATTAATTCTGAATTAATTAACCCTAATCATTAATTAACCTAATTAATCATTGTTAATTAAATACGATTAGGTTAATTAGTCATTAGTAGAATGACATGCGGGACCCACATCCGGGGTTGACTCAGTCAACCCTGTTGGTGATAGCGTCGACATGACATCATCTGATATCATAAATGCATTTCGAAATTA